>VWYE01006333.1:250036-332389 GCA_013398995.1 Alaudala cheleensis
CCCCCGCCCCGATGTTTGTAACATTATATGTGGCAACTGAGAACTGAGATTGCAGCAAAAAAAGACCTCCTGCAGATTTACCTTTAGCTGCTTGTTAAAGCTTATGCAGTCACCTAACTTTACTTTGTGTAAAGGGCACTGTAAATAATGCACAGGCAGAAATAAATCCTCTCTACATTTCCTCCTAGCCCACCCCAATAGTACCCTTCCTAATGAACAAAACTACTATGTGCCTGTAGTTCACACCACATTTTGACTGATGGAACTGCCAGTGGTCTGGAAGTGAGTGTTTTGGCAAGCAAGGGGTTCCTTAGGATGACTTTGCTAATGTGTATCTTTGAAAGCAACATAGTCCTGAACCTGTGTGTGTGTGTGTGTATGCGTCTGTGTGTGCCTGTGAGAGTCTGTTTTGTGTACATGAGTGACAAGATACAAGGAGGACAAGGTACAGAAGCCAGTGGAACGTGGCAAATGTAGATGCCTGCATATATTTCTCTGACTGGCTCTCTGTAAAGCAATATGAGCATTTCTTATATTTTAATGAATTTTATCATTCAGATGAGGGGCTGGGATAAATTCAATTTCATGTGCATCAATCCCCCATTAATTTTTCACGATCAAAAGCAATACAATGGAAAACACAGGTATAATTATGACTTCAGTTAACACAGGTGATATAATCACTGCCTAAATTCAAGGTACAGAATGTCTTTTTCATTCCAAGACACTAGGCATAGCTCCTTCCTTTCCAAATCTTTACTTCTGCGCTGCAGTGGACCTTACACAGTTGTGTGAAAACACTGAAGCCTTCCTTCTACATAGTCTTTCTACTTAATAACAGTAAATGTTTGTCTTCAGGGCAAATATAAAATTAATTTATAAGTTTGGCACATGTTTGGCATTTTGCCTAATTGTAAAGGTAAGAAGATTAAGAGAAATAACCAAAAGGCTTCTCTAACCTACTTCACTGCCTTTGACAGAGTATTTCATTTCATTTCACTTAATTTAATTTCATTTAATTTAGTACATTTCGGACTTTTCTGAAGAAGACTTCTATAGTATGGTATAGTTACCTAATGGAAATCAAGGTGTGCCTCTATTTTTGTTTTATGCATACCTACAGAAACAATTTAATAATTTCCCTATGTGGTTAAAGTTACTAATCATCCTACTTATGGAGTACAATAAATAACTTATTCATTTCTGCTTAGAAAATGTCAATCAAACAGAGAACAAGCAGACAATCCAACAAAAAAACCTACAAAACAAATCAAGGAAACAACCTAACCAACACATTCATTGTTACCTGCTTTTTCTAAAAAATGGACTGAAGAAATAGTGTGTCAGGCAGCACTTTCCTTTAAATAGCAGCAAATCCAGTGCACAAGCATGGCTTAGGGGGCACTGTGCTGCTGACTGGACAGATGAGATTCAAAACTAAATGCCGCCTTCTTGCAGGTACTGAAGATCCTGTGAGACTTTCTAAGATAGAATTGTTGACTCTGCTATCAGGTCAAAATGCCAGTCAAAATTTTCATACTTTGTCTAGTTTAATTCCTCAAGTAGCTTAATTTGAGATCATTGTTCTTTACTACCTACATTAAAAATGTTGTTTAGTGTTTTTGTCCTGCAATGCAGTGACTGTAACTCAGCCACTTCATTGGTGCATGATGTGCTAATTCATGTGGTAGCTCTGGTGAACATATGCAAAGTTATAAAACAACTGGGGATAAATGTCTTCAACATCCAAAATTAGTGTATGAGGGTGCATGTGTGCACGCCAGAGAGGCACAGTTGTTACTGCACCAGAACTGACATTCCTGTGGTGCGCAAAATTTACATAATACCCTTCAGGGAATAATCTGTACTTACGAGCGACTTCAATTTTTTTTTAATAATAATTTTGTCTCTGAACTCTTAAAAATTTAACATGTGAGCTCTAAACATTAAAAATATGAGCAATTGAATTACTAGTTGTCAATATGGTTGTATGGAAGATTTCAACCTTCATCTCTGGCTGATAAATGAAACTTGAAAGGTATGAAAAATTCTGTTAACTATAGCTCCTGATTCTGGTTAAGAGCTGCATTTCTGTTAATACAATTAGTGCTAAAAATTACCAGTCTTATCAGATTGAATAAAACCAGCTAAATACTAGTGAGTCATCTGTTCCATGCAGATGAACATGAGCTCCTCTTTGGACAGCTAACAGCTAGTTAGCCCTGGCAGACCTGTCCTGCAAAGGGGCCTAAATCATCCATCATGACACCATGGAGCACTGCTTATGTTTCGCTGCTTATAGGCAATGCAAAATAAAGGTGGCAACTGACAGGGCAGGAAGAGGACAAACTACATGGAAAAATCCCCCCAACAACATAAAGTGATTGCATTCACAGAAGAGATTTTATGCATCTTCTCTTAGAGGAAGATGATACCTGTGTGAAGGCCATAAGAAGGAACTCTGTATGAAAACCCCAGCGTAGCCTACAAAGGTCTATGTAATCCAGCACATGTATCTTGCTAGCCTTAATTATAATGGAAAACTTATTTTCTGTGATCCATAGAGCTGCAGTTTAAATAGTATGTGTATAGTGGTTATAAATCAGGGTGAAGTGCTTAAACTTCATCATATACTTGATGGACAGACTTGGACAAGTCCCTAAAGCACTTTATAACTTCATGTATGACATAAGCATTGTATAATAACTACAGAATGAAGAATGAGTATTGCAGAACCTAATACTGAAGTGTTATTGTCTCCATTACTCTATTCCTTCAGTTTTGAATTACGCACAATTTTGCTATTCCTTTCCAGTAAATGAAACTACATGGAATTTGGAAATTCAAAGAATGGAACTGGAATTTTTAAGAAGCTTCTGAATTGAGGGCTTAACAAATAATATATCATGTAAGCGAGAACAAAGGTTGGATAGACTGGAACAAAGATACGATAAGATTTTTTCCTCCAAAGTTTTATCAGAAAAATGGTTAATACTGAAAGTTTTTAAAAAACAGTTTTAATAATGTACCATTACTTTTTGGTTTTTTTGGACTGGTTTTAATATGCACAAAGATAATCAAGTAATTTAAGATAAACCAGTTTGAGATTTGAAAGGAGTGAATAAGGCTGATCTCCAATTTTGGGGTTGTGTTAATGTGGAGGAGGTTGTTTCAGAGGTTTGTTTTGGGGTTTTTTTTAAATAACATCTTTGTAGAACACAAGCAGAATAACATAGTCGTGTAGCTTCATAAGTAACCGACAAGCAATTTGGTAGCATTTGCACATCTGCAGTCCTTATATAATGAAAATACATTCAGCAGTTGCTTGAGGCCTGTAAGAAATTTACTTTTGCTTGATGGCAATTTTCATTTATACTTTTGTGAAATTCGTTCAAACCGGAGTCAAAACTGGGTTTTTTATTATAGAAAAGACAAAGCATTACTTTACTCCCCACTCCTTGTGAAATTCCTTGCTTATTTTAAGCAGATCTTCTTGCAAAAAGGAGTATATTTAGGTCACAGACAAATTATCCCATTCTCACTTCACCTTACCTAGGTTTCAGTATAATTTATCCAGTGCTTACAAGGACAAATTTTCAAGGCTGTTTGTGAATTGTGGTGTAAAAATACCCAGGCTAGCTGAGATACCAGCTGCATTTCTGCCATAGGGCTGTTGTGAGGATCTGTGAGATTTTTCATCATTTTAGTACTGCACAATCTGCTCTAATACTGAACCCTGAAATTACTTTACAAGAGGCATAAGCCACATTATCTTGACTTAGTAGATGGGATGAGTGAGGTGATAGGACCAGCAGGCTTTTCCTTAGGACAGTCTGTTGGACAGAGAAATTGGAACTGCCATTTCCTCATTCAGATCCTCTCTTAGATGGGGACAGTGAACTGGGCACTTGCAAATCAGATATCTTCAAGTTTTTCATGTACTTCAGTTGCTTTGAACCATTCTTTGGATAAATCTGCCTCTTCCTGCTAGTGGTATAGAAGGACATGCTTCAGTATAGGTGGTCTAAATACTTCTTAGCATGTCTTCTTCCTGTGCAGTATTCCTCTTGAAAACAACCAACTTTTTATTTGGTTTACTCCTCATTTTGGTATTTGCAGGTGTTGTCATAGAATCATTAGATGGTTTGGGTTGAAAAGGACCTTTGAAGAACATCTAATCCAACCTGCTCTGCCCTGCCATGGGCATGGCCATCTTTCACTCAACCAGGTTACTCAAAGCCTTGAACACTGCCAGGGATGGGACACTGACACCTTCCTTGGGCAGGCTGTTCCAATGTCTCCATTATGCTCTGTGTTGTTTGGTAATTAATTACCATTAAGCTCTTACAGCACAGTTAGAGGTGTGTATATGGTACTTGTACGCACACATATTCTTTGAGAAGGTACAAGGAAATGAATACTAACTTAAAAAGGAAATCTGATGTTTGGTATTCTAAAAGCATGTAAAAATTACTGATAACAATGTGTGGCACTAGACTGAGCAGGTTTTTGGCCCAAGTTGTCTTATGTTCACAAATGGGAATGTGCATTTTCATTATTATATGAAATTATTTTTTTGAATTTTGTGATTAGTCAGCTTAACCAAATCAGTAGTATATTGTTCTACAAAAGTCATCCCTTTGGTTTTGAATTCTGTTTGTTTTACATCTCGTTCTTGCTGGGTGGTATGAAAGCTGTGAAGGACAGCCTTTTGGTTCAAGAGACTATGGTTGCTTTAATTTTCAGTAATTATACCAGAGAAAACAATCTTGTTGTGTCTTTTACTTGTAAACATTTATGTATTGGGCAGCTGTTTGAAGGAGGCTTAAGATGACACTTCGTTTGGGATGAAATTGGGATGAGGCTTGTACTCAGTTAAACTTTCAGTTGCGTTCTGCTCAATATGACAATTGATAGAACAAATAATTTAAAAAAATAACAACATGAATGCAGTCTCTATAATTGCAGGGCAAGCATTTGAGATATTCAGAGGCAGGTTTGAGACTGTCTCAGTGAGTCCTGTTCTTTATGTAAAATACAAGTGCTCCTTCAGTAGAGAATCTTCCTATAATTAGTGAAAAATTTAGTAGTTTAGCAATGGTGTCAGGCCAATAATGCTGCTATTAATTTTTGGGGTGTTGGAGAGCATATCCATGTGTTTGTGCATATTTGAAGGAAACAGTAGTTATTAAAAGGGAGGTAGCTCCTTTAGTTTGTTCAATAGTGAGAAAGATTTAATTTGACTGTAAAAAGGTATTTTGAACATTGATGTATTGTTTTAGCACCTGGGAAGCGCTGACTGTTCTAAATGTAAAATCTTGGTTTTCAGGAGAGGTGAAATAAAACTAGTACCAGAAGCATTGTAGCAAATTTGCTATTAACTGCTCATGGCAACTGCCAATATTTAAAAATACCGGGAAAGTAATTTATGTCTGGATTACAGTCCTCAATCACTATTTCTTATAAGTTTTACATTTGGTCTTTCAGTAAATAATAAGCTTTCTTACTGGAGTAATAAAATCAAGAAAAAAAGCTATGCATCATTTATTACATGCAATTTCCACACACTTTATTGATGAAGAAAATTTGTTATATATTTGCTGTTCATTAAAGCATGAATTCTTGCATTCATATTAGTGAATTTGAGCTCAGAGTTATTATCTTGACTATTCAGGCTAGAGACATCTTAAATATTTTTCTATTTTCAGGAGGGAAGGTGTAAAATAATCAGTTCATTTAGCATTGTGTGTTTAGTTGCTTTTTGGGTTTTTTTGTTTGTTTGGTTTTTTTTTAAGTTATGAACCACCAAAGAAACTTCTAGAAAACTGGTGAAAAGGTAGAGTGTTTGTTCTTATACTCACTCATTTTCAATGAATGCACAACTAACATTTTGAAATCTTGTGTAGCTTTATACTAGAAACCTTTCTAAGTGGTTTTGGAAAATGACAAGACAACCAGCAAGCTAAGTGGAACTCAACTTTTCTAGCTGGTTGAGCTTCTTTCAGAGTCAGGTAAAAACTGCCAGAGTATTCACAGTAAAAGCTGATTTGTACAAGGTCTAGTGTTTCCTAAACTGAATTTACTTGTTATCTTGCATACTCTCAGGACAGCTATCCAAGGTATACCATTCCCTGTGCATTAACAGAGTGGGTGCACCAAAATTGTCCCAAGCAGCTGCAGTGGGAAGATAGTTACTGATCCTGGTGCAGATGATGTGACCTGCTGCCACAAGCCCCTTCAAGCAGCAGGTACCTCTTCCCAGGTGTTTAGCAGGCACGCTATGGGCATGCAGACTGTGCACATCTTTTAGATATGGAGTGGGTCCCCAGAGCTGACCAACGTGGCTGCTGGGACATAAGTGCATTGGCTTGACAGTGCATGCCACTTATGTGCTATAAATTGGACAAAAGGTTTAGAGGACTTAGGGGAAGTGATCATGTTAATGAATATTTTCCTGGAGGAGGGCTTTATATTTCTCAGATCCCACTCAACTGCATCATTCTAATGTCAACCGTGTTTTAAACTATAAGGGGAAAATGTAGAGTTGGAGACCTCTTGCTCTCTTAAGGAGGAGTTTGTAGATGGATATGTGTTGCTAGAGAATTGATCCTCAGAGAGCATAAAGGAGATTATGGAGAATGTATGCAAAATTATGCAGCCAACAGGTTTCTGCTTTTTCCTAGGACCTTTTTTTTTTTTCTTCCTGGGTTAATCTTGTACTGGATTAGAGAGCTATGATATTTTATAGGAAGGTTTGTCATGTTCCAGATCTAAGGCAGAGAAAGTTGGGGGAGCAACAGGCTGGATGAAGGGAAAGAAAAATAGGCCACCATTATTTTGATAATCTTTCTTTATCCATGAGGCAGATGAATGGAAAAGATGACCAGAGGGATGTTCCTTTGTAAAAACCTCTCAAAAGTAGCCTCCTACATGAAAACCTATTCAGGAAGTTTATAAATACCTCTCAAGGAAAGCCAGCAGGAAGACAATTGACTATGTAGCCTTGCATTGTGACTTGAAGGCTAATGAACTGGAGCTCTTTCAGACTATATAGGTCAGGTGATAACTGATTTCCTGAAGCTATTAATGCCTACTGTGCTACTGAAGCCAGTTTGGCTTATGTTGTTACATTATGTTAGCATAATGGTTGGCTATACTATGTCATGTCAACACACCTGTAAGTTTTCTTGTTCTAAACTGAGACAGATGTCCCCATTTATGTTTGTTTGGATTTTTTTTTTTTTTTTTTAATGAAAAAGAGGTATAACATTCTTAAAATGTGGTGAGTACACAGAAATTTATTTTCTGATAGAAACATTATATAGGTAAGCTACTCCCAGTCAGAATGCTATAATGCCTGATTACTTCAGTGTGAGATCCTGCTGAGTCCCTGAACACCAGACAGCTACCACTCAGGGAGGTAATTGAGAATCTCCATAGCATCTGAGGATGGGGCCATTGTTATTCCTGCTGAGTTCTTGTCTTCCCAGTTCCTCACTTTTTCCCTTATGTCTTTACACTTTTTAATGACTTTTTCATTACTGCCCACTCTGTATTTTCACTTCTGTCTTTGTTTTAGCTGTAGCTACATTAAAGGTCCAAGTTCTTTGCTCCAGTTTTGCAGTCTTGACGTTAGAGACCATTATATTTGGAACAAAGATGGACTTTGAATAATTGCAGAAACGAGGAACTTCAAATGGATAGTTTAAATCAAATTTGGCCTCATTCCTGCAATAACTGTGAACATAGATTGTCTGCAGGAAAGGATAGCTTATGGACTGCACATAATGAGTGGCCTGTTGAGCTCCTGTCTCCCATGTATCTCATCCCAATAAAAGGAAGTGTTGTGTACCTGATGTGCAGTTCTGCTGACCAATTTTAACTATTTATTAAAAATTGTAGAAAATAAAGGGTAAAAGAGATGAAATAAAGAATTCTATCAGGAAGTAAAAGTATGTAATTTAAGAAAGAGATTGAAACCTTTTTTTGGCATATGATACAAGAAAAGAAGGGCATGACTAAACCTGTGTTTTGCTCTTCTTGAAGAATTATTCCAGATTATTGTAGCAAAGGTGTCAATTAGAGTCATCTTCTTTATGCCTTCTTATCTCTTTCTTTTCATAAGAAGATGTAGTTAGTTTTACAGGTTGCCACATAAAGAAGTTCATTTTTTTCCCCTTCAAGAAGGTATTTATGCAGTAGATATCTTACTTCTAAAGAGGATTACAGGCTTAGACCAAATTATCAGGGTTTGTAAATACTTCTTATGATATTATAAGCAATATAGTAGATATTAAAAATTATACCTGTATTCTGCCTACTTTTGGCTCACCAGGGCAAAACATATTTACATATTGAATTGGATCTCTACCTTAAGATTAACTGAGATCCTCAGCCAAGGGCCGCAGCTTTTTATTGATACTTCTGCTTAACAGCACAGAAAGAGCTTCTGCAATGGAGATGCATTCTGTTGGTATTAACCTTCCCATCATAGAGACAAAAGGCTTCTGCACAGCTGCCACCCTTCTTGCAGCCTGAATGAAGTGCACCAAAAATTTGTCTTCAGGAAGGCAGGTCTTTGCAACAAGGTTGACATGAGGGCTTATTCAAAAAGCCATCTTCAGACATATCTACATACTTCATTTTTGGATGTAAGATACAACTCTTGTCCTATCTACAACTCTGCAGCAGCTGTAACAGTAGTGCTGTAATAAACTTTACAGATTTAGGAAACTGTTCCTCATCCAGTTGCTAGTGTCTGCCATTTTTATGATAAGGAGATTTCTTCTTGCAGTGAAGACTAAATGAATTCTGATAGTCAAATCTTTACATAGATTGGGGAAAAGAGCCCTAATCAGACCAACTTTTCAATATCTGAAACCGATTAATATTTTCCCACTTAGTATTTCTTATAGCATAGCCTAGTTGAAAGTTATCCGTTTTGTGGGAGGGTTTTTTGGGTGGTTTTTGGGTTTTTTCTTTGCTTGTTTGTTTTGCCTTCTTTCTTTACAATTTACCTTAAAATGATGAGTCTTTTTAGATGTGTTTTATGTTCCCATGCAGATATTTCCTTTGACTCTATTCCTTGTTGCATACACATCCTTTCATTTTTATTTGGTTACTCTGCAAGTTGTATATAACTACAACAAATACACCATTCCTGTGTGTGACATCTCAAAAATATTGTTACTGAGTAGATTCCCAAAGGCCCTGTGAGACTGGTATCTTAACATTTATTCAGTCTGATCCTCTACAGTTTGCACTTTTTCAGTTCAAAAGACCACATAATTCTGTACTGCCTAAAGGCATGAGAGATTGGTTTTTCTCACAAGCAAAATGAATAGGTATTTTCAGCTCTCTCCATTTTGTTTAAAGTTTGTCTTTGAAAGCTTAGGATGATGAATTTGAGAATTCTTTTCAGGCACATGCTTATTTCTTTCCATCACTTACATTTTAAGGTTATACTTTTCACTCCTCATTGTTCAAGTGCAGTAGAGGTTTTTTGAACTCTTCCTTGTCAGACAGCAGAGACACAGTGCAGTACTGCTTTTCCTTTTGAAGACCTTTTTGTACCTAAAGTGGCTTGTGGTATGTTTGATGTTGCCTAATTGGAATCTCAGAAGTGAAAAAATAAATAGCTGAATAAAGACATGAGTGGCAGGCCTAAGATTGTACATAATCTTACTTTGCTTTCAATCATTCTTTGATTCTTATGCCTTACAGTCAGGTAGCCCTCTAATACTTCTGCTTTATTTATTTCTATCACCCATTTCTGCGTTTGAGTCTCTCAATTATCTGTCTCCTACACTATGCCTTGAATAAAGCTCTTGAATTTGCATTTGTCTCATGGTCCCTCTGAATCTCTCCCAAAACTTTTAACTGGCATTTTTTTTAATGACTTGCCTTTCTAAAACAGTTAATTATTATTATTTTTTTAAATCTGTCTCATCTACTTGTCTCGCCTAGTTTAGACTTAAGTTTCTTAGGACAGGAGTGTCTGTCTGAAAACTCTGTATAAGTATGCTTCACACAGACAGGTCAGCAGAAGTTCTGCATCTAATTTGGGCTTAGCCAGTGCAATGATGCAGCCCAGCTGCCAATAGCCACATGGAAAGGGGCATGGGGATCTGGTGGGCCGTGAATTACAGGTGGAAATTGCCCTGGCAGCAAGGAAGGGCAGGCACAGCAGCAGGGTTGAGGCACAGAATTCTCCTCTTCCATTGCAGCGGAACAGCTGTGCCAAATTTGCAGTGCTCCAAAACAAGAAGGAGGTCAAGAAAATACAGTGATGACTGGGAGGCTTTGAGGTTCTGGAAGTTGTATTGCCAGGAGACAAGAGAAAGAGCCCTGCAGGGAGGTAGTTGCAGCAGTAGAGGAGTCAGAGCCAGGCTCCCCTGGGAGCTGCACAGTAACAGGGCAGGGGACAGTGGCCCCAAGTGTCACTGAAGGAGACTCCTGTTGGATTTGAAGAGGTAGCTTTTCACAGGGAGCCAGGTTAAGCACTTGGACAAGAGAGACCTCCAGACTCAGAGGTTTTTAAAATTCATCCGGACATGGCCCAAAAGCAACCCAATGAAATTTAGAAGGTATCCATGCCTTGGGTAGAAATCTGGACTTTCTGGCTCTCAAAAAGTGCTTTCAACCTACATTTTTACCCTTATTGCTCAGTCTGTAGTCCTATTTGCAGTAAGTGTTTATCATTTGCTATTTTTCAGAAATAGCAATCTGTAGAATTCTGTGGTGCTATTGGTGGTTTCACAAGGATAAATTCAGTTCTGTGTTTTCAGCACTATATTTGCTGACTTGGGAATGTATTGCATCTATTTAGCGCTCATTTCTAGTCACTTGGATGTGAAAGTCCACTTCAAACTTCAGTAACTGGAGAAACCAGGTTAGAGAGATAGACCCATATTTAAAGGATGCTTTTTTTACTTGCACTGATTACTAAATCAAGTACCCTTCTTCCAAAAATACATAGTTTTGAGAGAGGTAAGAGTATTTGTGGAGAGGCAACCGCATAAGTAAATGGAACAAGTCAAGACTTGGAGTACAAGGAGGGTAAGTAACTTGTCATAATGTCAAGAGCAGAATTGATTAATAGAGTTTTACATCTTTAAGGCCAAAGGAAAAGATGAAGCTGTGAAGATGAAACAAAATGTTTATGTCATCCTGTGGTAAGATACAGAAAAAAAATGTGATATTCAGGAGGACCAAAGACTTGTTTAGAGTCTTTGGAGTACTATCTGAAGGAAGGAAGTTAAGGCTTGTGAAGCAAAATTTCTCAGATGGACAACAGATCATTCTAGAAAATAATGACAAAAACATTCTGTGCTTAAAATATTTCCTTAATTTCTAAGATAACCCTCTTGCTTAGTGGAGCAGAATTAAAATCCTTCTTTTGATTTCTGTAAGTTTAGAATTAGTTTTCCCCTTGAGCACCATGCCAGTACAATTAAGAGCATTAATTTACAGCATGGCCTGGCAGAAAATACTAATCTGTAGTGCTTTTCTTAGTGTGTTGGGGCCTAGCTGGCATTGAGCATAAGGGAGAATCAAGTGCCCTAAAGGACCCACTCTACTGCTCCATTTCTGTATATGTTTAATAATTTCCTAATTTTCGCTGCAGCTTTTGATAATCCTAAATAAATGTTACACGTGTAGTGCATTTTGCAACCTTTGGGGAAATCTCAAACAACCTTATTATTATCTGTTCCCAACATATGCTAAATAGTGTAGAGAAAATTGGTCTCTTGCAGATGGACAGAGAAAACAATGCAGACTTTGCGTTAATATATTCTTTCTAATTATTTGTGACCTTTTACTAAGAGAATAACACCATGTTACATGTTTTTCTGCTTTAAGTTCTGCAGAAGTGTGTTTTTGAAACAAAAGTGCTTCTATATTATTCTGCAAAGTTGATTTTATCCTTTAGTTTTAATGCATTTGATTTCTTTTATCTTGAATGCGCAACCTGTTCATGGGCGAGAGGCAGCTCAGCATCAGCTTAGTGAGAGGCCTTTCCATTCTGATTTGCATGGACCACTATATTTCATCTTCTCTCATGCAATACTGAATGTATTAGCTGGCACTTGATAGAATCATCATTGAGTTCAACTGCCAGCTCTGGCCAGCTACTTCAATATAATCAAATGTTTCTATTTCTTGGAAACAGCACCTACAGTATATCATTTTTGCTGTTGCAGTGCCTCTTAGAAACACCTAACTTCTTTTCTACTTTTTTGAATGAGAAAGGCAATTTAGATTTGTTTTCTTCGCAGCATAGAAATTAGAGTGAATTCTGTCCAGACAGAGATTATAAAAGCTTCACTCTTATCTTCTCTTTCTTTTCCATGGAAGCAGTGTGCTATCTTTTCGAACTTATTACAGACTGCTGACCATGGAGAAAGGAAATGTGGCATCTCTCTGGTGTTAATGACAGCCTGTCTTTTTTCCAACTTGAAGGGTTAAAACTACTCAGTTAACATCAGTAATATTGCTTTGCAAGTGCTTTTGATATTCCCATCTGAAATTTATGATCTCTTGTGCAGAACCAGGACTACACACAACTCCTAATCCAGTTTCTGGAAAATGACTATGTTAAATTAATATTTCCAGTGCTATCTCAGTAAGATCTCCTTTTTTATTGCTGGGTGTTGTGAAATGAGCAGAGAATAAATTTTATTTGAAGTAAGCAGAGATGAAGCAAGTACTTTTGGCTAGACCATGGGTTTGGAGCCCAAGAAGAAGGTGAATTTGCTGTTTTCATACTTGCAAGAGAAGAACTACTTCTTTGTAGCAGTCAGTATTTACTTGTGTTTAATGATTGGTAAACCACTGCCTAACTTTTACCCAGGGTCTGTGGGACTTGGCAACACCTGGGTTCCTAGAGACAGGGTTTACATGTAACCAACACATAAGCTCTGGAGATGCTTTTGTAACCATAGGATAAACAAGGAAGGGCAAGAATTGCAGAGTGAATTTTATATGCTGCTGGATAAGTAAATGCTTCATATCAACTACTTCCTGTAGCGTTGTATTAATGTTGCCAGTCCTGGAAAAAATATAGTTTTATTACATGCTGCCACATGCCCTGTGAGAATTCTCATAGTTTCATATTTTTACTGGTTTTGGGTATTCCGTAAATGCAAGGCAACATAGAAATCTGAGGAGTTTTGGTTTCATTTTTTATTTCCATAAGACAGAGTTTTTTTCTTAAAGACATAGCCAATCTCTAAAAGAGTGATAATCTGCCACTTCTTCCTCTCATCTGTCTCCAAAACTTTGAGGCTGTTGTCTGAAATGCTGACTTGGTTGCTGCTGAGTTTGATTGGAAAAATTACAGTTCTGAGCATACCTTGGCTGCTCTTCACTACAAGCTGCCAGAAATTATTATAGCCACCTGTCTGACAGCATTTGTAGCCTCTCCTTACCATGTGTTTGCAAGATATCTAACACTTTAAAGTGAAGTTTAATCTAAACACTAAACATTTTGGTCAGCACCAGCTCTGACTGTGGTTGAAGTTAATCAAGTGGATCTGAGGGGTAGCATGAGAAGAAAGGTGCTAAGGAGCAACTGGGGCATGTTGTGGATGGTAACTTTTTGCTTTTTGACTTAACTCACTGCCAGCCAAAAAAGAAAGCTAGTAGCAACTGTGTAGTTCTAGGAGTGTGAAAAGATGGGTGGAAAAGTAGCAAAATATGTCATAGATTCGATGATAAAAATATTTCTTTCTAGATTTCCTTTTTTTGCTTTTTGTCTTGCTGTGATTGGGCCCAAATGAAAGTTTTCTTCCTTCTAACATTATATTTTTATCCCACGGGCAAGTGGGTAGTGATGTCTAAATATGAGATTAGTTTTTATTCTAATTAAATTTAGAGAACTGAGAGAAGAACCCTGCTTAATGAACAGGTCTCCCAAAAATTAACTCTGAAGATAATGAGCTAGAAATTCTGCTGATTAATTCCTGATGCAACATCAGGGAAGTCAAAACAACTGCATAGAATGTAAATTTGAAATAGCTTGTGAACATGGACAGAAATCTCTCTTCATTTTTTTTTTAATTCTTTCCAGTTGTTCCTGGTGTTACCTGAAATTGTGCATCGTTGCTTTCAAAAGTCATTGTTATGTCTGTAAGTAACAGTGCAGTTGAAATAATCCTGTTTGAGTCTGAGGATTTTTTTTTTTCTCCTCTAAAAAATATCTAGTCAAATATTACCCTGGAAGTTTTGAAGCATTGGTCACAGTTGCTTCCACTGTTGTGGTGGCAATTTGGTTAAATGTTCTTTGGCATGTCTTTCAGAAATGTTTAGTTTGGATGATAAAAGGGGGTATATACCTAGGTGGACATATGCTTCATGTGCTCATATGAAGGCAGACTTTCTCATAAACTCTCACTAAAAAATATGTAGAAAGACACTGGTGCTGTAGTCTCTTTACATCACCATATTTGTGTTATTTTTAATAATTATAAGAATCCACTAAATTTGTATCCATAGTTCCCATGTTCCAATAGGTCTACAGGTGACCCATTAAATAATGAAAAGGTTTTTGTAGCTAGATGTACCAGCCTAGTTATTAAAGGAAGAAAAGCGTTATAGCTTAAAAAAGTGCACTTTTGAGAGACTATTACATTTTATTTATCATTTATTTTAACAGTAGATACAGGTAACTGGTTGAACCTGATAAAATCATAGGAGATATCTTTCCTGCCTCAGATCTGTTTTATGACTTAGTTAGCTATAGCAGTATTTATGTTTGCTCTCAGATTACAGTTTTTCATAACACAATTATTCTACAATCGCTGTAATCACAGAAACTTTACTGTATAGATCAAGTTTAGTTTTGTACCAGAGATCTGAGAGATTTCCTTTGTAAAAGTTACTACTGATCACACTTGTTTAGTGTTACAGACTTACTGAAAATCATCAAGAGAGAAAGATCTAGGCATTGATCTCTACTTTCATGGATTCTTAACTTTATGTAGTGTGTCTAATTCTGTTCTAGTGGTGCAGTAAGTCATTCTGTAGTGCTGGACATCCAGATAAACCTATAGAGAATCGGAATTGGGTAACCTGCCGTCGAGTAGGTTAAAATATTAGCAGGTGAAAAGAGGCTAAAAGGGCATCTAAGACTCAATGTTGTAGCTTCTTTTCTTACAATATATGTGACACAGTTGACATGAAATGGAAAGGTTCAGTTGTTAGATCTATAAAAATATCCACAAAGCATGACCAAGATAAAAGACACGGAGTGGAAGGTCATATTTTCTTCTCAAATGTATGGTTCCTTGACTATAGGACTATAGGTGGTTTAGCAACTAAAACTTGTGGAAATTTTTTTTTAATCTTGCTTTTTTTTATTTTTTTTCTCTTCCCTCTATGGGAGATCTTTTTATTTTTATGTCCTTTAGAAGAAAGGCTTTTCTTTTTCCTTTTGTATTATCACAAATCCTGAAGTGGCTGATTATTATTGTAGGATAACCTTGTCTAACAAAGTCACATCCGAACAGGTGAAACAATGCTTAAAGCAATGCCAGAGAGTGAAGAATGTCAAGATGTCAAGAATGTCTTCTGGAAAGCTTAGAAGCATTTTTCAAGAGTACATATTGAAAAGGAAAGAAATTAGCCCTGTTGGACCTCAGTCCAAAATACAGTTTGGCTGTGAAATCTAGCAGTGCTTATGCAGTGACAGGGTTTTGTCTGAGAAATACAGCCAGTGATGCAAGAAGAGCCTAAAGCAAGTCAGCTGTAGTTCAGATTAAGCCTTGGCATAAAGAGGTTAAGCATCTTTTCTTTTACAAATACAATTTTTATAATTAGTTTTATTTTTACTGGTTTGTTGGTTTTTTTGTGTTTTGGTTTTATTTGAAAAAGTAAAACCAAAAAAGAAGAAACTGGATTTGTCTAGTGCGTTGCCCTGGCTCAGGATGGCAGATTACCACAAGAAGGGATCTCTATAGCGTTTTCAAAGATAAAAGACTTCATGTAGACTGCTTTCAGAACTTGTATGAAAATATTAACAGGGGAAAAAAATCTTGCAGTGATTCTTAAGAGGCTACCTAAGTATGTGCAAAACATGCAGCAACTTGTATGAGTATTTAGGACGTATGAAGAGGTTTTTACATTTCTGTAGAATCTGTGAATGCTGAAACAAATATCCACTTCTATTGTCTTACTTTTTTTGGTCAAAGTGGGGAAAAAAGAATGTGACTCATTACATTAGGACATAAGTTGTCTTGGCTACACTTCACTTGCCTTGTGATATTTTGAAGAAAAACAAATGTCTTGATTAAGGTTAGCAAACTCCCCAAATTCTTGAAACTTAATGCTGTGTAAGGAGCAAAAAAAGAGAACTATGTCTCAAAATCTGAAAGTAACTAATAATCTAGAACATTTTTCTTGGTTAGTTCATTAATGTATAATGTATTATACTGTGTCAGTAAGAGCAGCAAAGTAATCAAAAAAAGAAAGGGAGAAAAATGAATCTTGTATTCTCATATTGCTGCATAAAATCAATTTAATTCATGGAACAATTCTTTCTGTAGTATTTTAAAATCAGTAATCATTTCAGGGTTTGGCTGCAGTATATTTCTGATTTATTTTTGTTTTATCATAACTACCCTATGTCAGAGGGAATAAAATTTTGTTATGACATTGTAGGATTTTACTTACAATCTTAGAGTGGATCTAAGGACTTGCTGTGCAAGGCACTTCCAGGGGAAATACCAATGTATGATTTATTTTCTTGTAACTCCGTGGAACACTATCTGTGTTTTACAAAAGCAAAACCACAAAAATATCCCCCAAATAACTCTTAAGGGTTAAAAAAAAAAAGTGTTAATGATAAATCATACATTTCACTATTACAAGTATAATTCTTCATTTAAATATCTCCTCCTTTATTGTGCTGGTTAGTCAGACCATTTTCACTGTTTGAAATGTGTTAGAAGGAATCTAGAACCGGGAAATTTAGCCCAACCATTTGATTATTTTTTCAAAGGTCTTCAAATTATATTTTTGAGCAACTAGCGCCCACCACTTTTTAAAAACAAAAAAAAAATTCTCATTAGGATAATCAAGAAGGCTAATTTAATACTAAATATACTAGATACATATAAATAACGGATTTCACCTTTTAATATAGCATGAAACATCCTGATTTGCAAATCAGAGGTGCATTTTATGTCATAGTTACATTGTCAGAAGATTTTAACTTATGGGTTAGTAAAGACTGATTATGAATTACGTTTGCTGTGGACATTCTTGCAGGTTTTGTTATTTCACATAGCTTTTTTCCATTGTATGAAAGGAAGGGTAAGTGTGATGGATATATATTTTTTTTTTTCAGATGAGCCTGATATACAGGAGGCAAGCACCTGGCTTAACACTCTCAGGTGTTGGTCTCATGCAGCTGTGATGCAATTCAGTAGAATGTGTCAACATTTCCATAATCTTATGTGATGTCTACTCATTGTACGGATTTACTCAATTGTGTAAATGAACAGAATAATGAAACAAAAGCAGTCAGAATTTATGTAATGAGGTTCATCAGATTTTTGATACATACTACTGTGAATTGTGATAGTTTATGATGTTTTCCACCTCTCTGCTTGAGCGTAGGTCATAAATACTGTTCTTTTGAATTATGTGCTCTACAGCCAAAGACAGACATTTCAAAAGTGCACCTTGCTTTCATTTTCTGAGTGAAAAACATATTATATCCTGAGGTGATTTACTAGTTGGCATTTGGAAAGGATGTCTACCTAAATTCAAACTGTTGCCTTTTAACCACTTCCATGGTTTGTTAGTACATTCTTACCTAACTTGTAGAACACATGAACAGTTTCACAATTGAATAAGTATTCTCAAAAGGGCAATGATGTGTTCATAAATCCAAAACCAATTTTTTTTTGTTTTACAGTTGAAACAGTATGTTTTAGAATTTAAAAAAAACAGTAAGATCAAAAAAAAAACAAAGGAGTATTTTAATGCACAAAATAAGATTAGAACTTTGTCCTTTGAGGTCAATTTGTGCAAAATGATGTGGTCTATACCCAATGTTCCAAGTCATCTCTGTTAATCCCTCTACCTTTGCTTGCATGTTTTGGCTTTTGAAGCACATTTTATTGTTCCTTAAAACTTTCATATTTTTTTAAATACAGTTTGCATTCTTCTCATTGCCCAGTTATCTTATCAGTAAGGTGTTTTACTTACTACTGATTAGGATGGCATGCACGTATGAAGTGCATAGATTTTCTCAGCCCCAGTGATTTCTGGTGCTGAAGAATAATCTAGTCTGTGTATATGGGATATATTTTCCATATATATGAAACATGTCTTTTTTTTTGGTAAATACCATATGGAAAGGTGTTGACACTTCATGTCATCCTTTATCTGTTTTTGTCACAAAACGGTGTCTGAGAGTCAGTGGTTTTGTACACATTAAGGGACAGAAAATAAGCACATAACTTGCACTACTCAGAAAATTCAGCAAGTGACCTTTGTGCAGGTGTGGGTAGAAGTGGTAACCTTAGTAAGTTGTGTGTTTTACTTGATTAATTCTTCTTCCCCGCTAAAGAGGAAGACCTGTTCATGTTTGAAGTGTCTTCCTGCATAAACATACAGCTTTAATTACGGATACACATGATTGAAAGTGTAGTTATGGCAATTATGTGGTTTCTTTTTATCCCTCCTGTCTAGTAAAACTGTAATTGGAAAACAATGGGTTTGTTGATAATCAGAAATGTCTGCAATGATTAGATTTATCCAGTTCAAGAGTAAAATATTTGCATAGAATCTTGAGTCAACTTCTGAACCTCTTGTCTGTTTTGATTGGTTCCACAAAAAGAGTGTTAAATTATGTCAACGAGTGCATGGAATTTCATATATGGAAATGTCAATGTGCAGAGACATATTTATGCTAAAAAAGGTTTGTTTAGTCACAAAAGATCACAGACATATCTAGCCACAATTCTCACCATCTTCATTGTTCGCCCACTTTACTTTAAATGTTATTCTCTTCTCTTGTATCACTTACTACCTGAACTATAGATCAGATTTTATAGTCACCTGTTTAAAGTGAAATCTAGATCTTCCTCAAGGGAAGTAGCAGTAGAGCTGCAAGTGTGAGACTGAAATCTAGGAGATTATATGGGGAGAATTTTATGTCAAACTCTCAAACGTACAGAATCCTTGCGGCTGTAGGCTTTATTTTACCTCAGGAATGTTTTTTGTCTGAAGAGTCAGGTTTATCAGAATGATTATCCCTTTTCTGTTAGTCTGGGATAGTATACATCAGTCTTAGTGAGACTGCTCTGTAATGTCTAACAGGCTAATTATACCAAAAGCACAAGCTAATTTATTGCCTGGAGCTCACAGTAAGGAACTGTTGTTGATGCTTTCTTTATCTGTGGTATAGTTAAATATATTTATCTGTGGTGCAGAAACACATTTCTAAACCTTGTCTGTGTGGCTTAAAAGACTTCCGACATGCCATCCAAGCTTAGAGAAATCTCACCTGGATTCTGATTATACTGAAGAAATTTTAGGACTGTTTTGTTTCACTATACTGCATGTTCATAATCATTGAATCATTATTACTTAGGGATTTATGAAGATGTTCTTGAAAAATTAAAAAACTCAATGTAAAAACTTACATTCATACACGTTTGCCTATATACATTCACAGGCAGATAGTAAACTGGGCAAGACACTAATTTTTTTTTAATATTTCACTTTATGGCCATTAGTATTTTCTTTTATACATTGTTTGCACTATGAGACCACCTACAGGCCCTTGTTAGTATAATGCATGGCAAGGGGTAATGTACTGATGGAATTAAAATTAAAAAGCCTTTGTTGGAACTGCTGTATCTCATAGTTCTTTAGAGCATTTGTTATTTAAATATAGTTCCTAGTGTGGTGTTGTGTGCATGATTGCCTGCAAATACCTTTGATAAAAGACTTTTCAAATTTATGGAGTCAAAGAATCATGTGGGTTGGAAAGGACCTTTTGAGATCATCTAGTCTGCTCCCTGATCTCAAATGTAGTCAGCTGCAGCATCTTGCCTGGCAACATGTCCAGTTGGATGGTGAATATTTCCACAGAAGAAGACTTTACGACCTCACTGGACAGCCTGCCGTAGTTCAGTGAAGATGTGTTTTCTTGTGTTCATTTGGAATTTCTTACTTTTCAGTTTGTGCCTGTTGCCTCTTGCCCTGTCACTGAGCAGCACTCAGAATAGTCTGTTTCCCTCTTACTCATTCTTTTCCTTCATGTATTTATACTTCTTGGTAAAATCCAGTCTGAGCATTTTCTTCTCCAAGCTGAACAGTTCCAATTCTCTCATCTTTTTCTTGTAGGAGAGGTGTACCAGTCCCTTCAATACCTTCTTGGTGATTTGTTAAACTCTCTCCAATATGTCCACATCTCTCTTGTACTGGGGAGCCCAGAATCGGACCCAGGAATACAGATGTGGTCACTCCAGTGTTCTGTAGAGAGGAAGGACCACCTCCTTGCACACTACTGCACATTACAGCTCTGCACAGTGACAGAGCTGTAACAGGGATGTGATATTAGAGGCTTTTGTTTTTCCTTTTCCAGGGCCATCTTAAATATTACCAAGCTGGAAATGTCTGCCCACAGATGTCATCATGTTTTCAAAGTCAAGAGAAATCAATAGTTAGTAATTTGAACTCACTCAATCAGTTAAATTTTTAATGCTGTGGAGTCCATAACTCAGTAAATATGTTTTAATGAAGCTAAGAAACAAGATAATTTCTTTTATAAAGCTGTGAAAGGCACCACTTAGAATTAATTCATGCAAAATTCTTAGCAAAATTTTGCAGTCTAAGTAACTCTATAGGTAATTTGATCCCACACCCTCCTAGTACTGAGACTAATGAATGGCTTATAATGTCAATATTCATAAACAGTCACATTACTGCTAATAAGAACTCTGAAAGTTTCCAACATATCCTTTGTAAAATGACTTATGGGAAGCTAAATATTGGCTTCTTTATAATTTAACTTCCATGTGTCACATTGCATCATTCATTTGCTAGGTTTTCTTTACTAGGAAGATAAAATGCAATTGAAAACTTAAAATTCCCTTCAGTTCCTCTTGTTAATGCTTTCATCTGGCCTTGATATTATTGTCATAATTACTGCACAGAGATGAAATGAATCAAAATTCTAATTCTTCTGAGTTTGAAAGTTTATGAGTGAGACCATATCACCTACATAATTTGTGTGAAAAACAAATATTTGCCAATGGAATCATGAGTGACAGAAAATAAAATGTATTTTGTCAGCATGATGCCTTAGGGTGCCATTCTTAGTACTGCAGTAAAATGAAGATTTAAGTGAAAGGAAAGGTACAGGGTACTTTTTACTGATCTAGGGATAGAAGTATCTCTGGAAGAGTTGGCTGGTTCAGACTGACCTTACAGAATTTTGTAATGTGACTGGGAGAATTAGCTGAGATGATGGCGCAAAATTGTTTCCCTTTTTTTTTTTTTTTATTTTACAGAAAATAGTTTTTCATTGTGTTGCCTCTGATAGCACAGATGGTACATGTATAACTTCTGAGAGAAAGGCTTGAGAGGTCAGTGTCATTTATGTTGGAAAAGACCTTCAAGATAATTGAGTCCAACCATTGCCCTAACATTGCCACGTCCACCACCAAACCATCTCCCTGAATGTCACATCTGTGGGTCTGTTAAAATCCTCCAGGGATGATGACTCCACCACTTCCCTGGGCAGCCTGTTACAATGTCTGACCACTGTTTCAGTGAAGAACTTTTTCCAGTCTAACCCACTCCTGGTGCAACCTGAGCATATTTCCTCTTGTCCTATCATTGGTTACCTTCAAAAAGAGACTGGTGGGTTATGAAAAGACACTGTATGTATTGAATGATATGCAGAATCTATACTACCGTTTAGTACTGTGCTACTTCTGATGAGCAGATCTTAATGAAAACACCTAATTTGCACCTTTTCAAAGCTGCTATTCTCAATTTGCTGTGTCCCCTATGCTTGGGAAAAGGGTTTTGTGTTGTGTCCCGTGAGTCATCAGATCTAAGAAGGAAGTGATTTGCAAAACATTTTTTGCATGAAATATCCTGCTATTTGTCACACAGACTGGAGTTTGTTTTTGTTGGTGGGGTTTTTTTTTTGCCTGAAAAGCTTGTGATTGTGACAAATGCTGCTATATGAAAAGAGTTGCACCACAGGCTCTCTCGCAGATAAAGGTTGCAAATTATGTCACTTTTCAGAGATGGAAAATGAAAATTTAAACTTAAAATCATTTACAGTGTGAGGAACATCCAAGTTATTAACTGAGCTCTGCTGTAGTTGCTATTTCTGCGAATTTTTATTTATGACCCTGTACAGTGTTTATTTCAAAGAATATTTTCTCACAGAGAGTAGATAGAAAATATTGTTGAAATGGCATTTGAGAGGGAAGTTTAATGCCTTTTCCAGATACTAGCTGAAGTCAGTGTTCCTGACCTCTACAGAATCTTGGGATTCAACATATCTTTGTATTGAGAAATATTGAAAGCTAGGCATATCCTGACATCCTTTAAAAGCCTATTTTCTTTTATAACACTGCTTTCCCTTTTCCACAGCTCATAAAAAGTTTATTAGACTAAAGTTGTGTGTATAAATCTGTGTTGGGGTTATGCACCTGAACTGTTGGACTACCCATACAGCATGGATTGCCTTTCTTCCTCTTTTTCTTACTCTCTCAGTGCTAACTTCTGTTAGACGTACTAAGTCACTCAGTTGGTTGAACATCTTTTATATAGACTTGAATTATGAGGAGCACCTTACATACTTAACCCTCCCTATTCCTTAATAACTTCTAAATTATTCCATTTATGCTTCTTTATGGTTTCTTTCTTAGTAAAAAAAAGAAGAAAAAAGAAAAAAAAAGAAAAAAAAGAAAAAAAAGAAAAAAAAAGTGCTATCAGTGATATGGTGTCACATATGTATAATATGTTTCTATATGTTCCTCCCAAGGAACAGAAAAATGGTAATCCCCTTATACTTCTTAAATTTTGTCCTGGAAATTAAAGCACAACAAGAGTTTATCTTACTGATTTGGAATCCTCACTATGCAAGATGGGTAACATTAATCAGCCAATTAAATTGCCTGGAACAGAGACATTTCTAATATCTAGTGGGTAATTATAACTTGAGATAGTGTGTGCTGATTGCTCAAATAACTGTATAAAATTTAGGATGTTTATACTGGCAAAGGAACAACGTGAGGCAGGTATTATTATCAGTTGTTTGACTATTTTGCAGTATTGAAATACGATTTCAGCTGATGTTTCTTCTACCAGCAGAACCTGTTTCTTGGCAAGGACCAATATGTATTTCCTAGGTAGTCCCATTTCCAAATGCCACTTGTTAGAAGCAGCTTGTGCATAATAAAGATCATAATTAGGTCCTTTACTGGATAGGTAACTGACTGCTTTAGGTGCCTGACATCCTTGGTGCTCATTGAGTATTGCAATACTCTGATTATTACTTTGCACTTGTAATGATCAGACAGTAGTTAGTTGTACACAGGAGGGTGTTTTATCAGTAAAGGGAATGCATCCAAAAGACCTAACCTTAATTTTGATTCAGATAAGGCTGCATGCTCCATATGTTTGGTTGATACTTGAGTTTAGATAATTTAATACAATTAGCTTCCTTTTATGGCTTTTATTTTGAGCTTCTTCTGTAAGGAGGGGAACCACATATACAATGACACTCAGATGCAAGAAATGCAATCTGTATTTTAGCTAAAATTACTTTCTATTGGCATATGGAGATGATTCCTAACAGACATGGAAAAGTCTCAAGAGATTGAGAAACCATTGCTAACACACATGGACTAATTCAGGTATGGTCTAACACCTAATCTAATAATACATACTGTCTGTATGTCTATCTGTTATCCTGCCCTCCTCCATCAATAACAACTTTTTAAACCATTGGCCGGTTCTTGCCAAGTTTCACAGATGGCTAGAAGGCTGAAAGATGTAAAATATCCTATCAATTTTACAAAAATAAGTACTGCTTCTAGGAGAAGAGATTGCTGTGTGATAACACCTTCTACTAAATATCCTACAATCGGGAAAATACTCGAGTTCTTTTGATTTAGCTATATATATGATATAGCTATGCAGTTCTGATCTGATGGCTGCTGTGAAACAAGGTGCTAATTGCATCACAAAGGGACAGTCTTCAAAGTTAAGATGGTTAGCAATTAAAAAGGACTTCAAATGATGCATTTTTTGCTATTCCTGCTGTAAAAATACAATTTTATAAATATCGTGTATGTTTGGGGTTTTTGATTTATTAATGTACCAGTGAAAAATTATGCAAGCAATTTTCTTTCTTATTCATTCCTGGACTAGAAGGCATTCAGTGTCATACCAGAGTGTTTCCATAATATGGTAAAGTTATTCCTCAATTATGCTAGTACATATGGAAGGAGATTGTGTTATTTCCTTCATTGCTGAAACTTCTGGAGTATAATTGTGATTATTTTGTTCTTCTCTAATAGTACTCTTCTCTCTAGAAGTAGCTGGAAAGCTGTGTAGCAACTTTTAGAATTGCAATTTGAATGAATTAGAATGTATCATCCAGAAGCTGAATTAAAATATAATTCTGAATGGAATACTGATAACCAAAATCAAATTCTAGATATGTGAAGTGTTTAGAACCTTCCAATATGAGAACACAGTAAGAAAATGTGCTTCTAATACACAAATCTCAAACAAATCTCAAAATTTAGCAAAAGTAGAAATGCTTTAATCTTTGACTACCCGGTGAAAGGAGTGAATATGGACATAGGAGAAGGAATCTGCCAGAAGTATGAGAATTTATGGACTGTTAAAATAAGAATTTTAATACCTTATGGAAAATTTTAGGGGAACATTATTTACATCATGTGAAACACCATTTTGCAGTCAAATACCTATTTAGAACATATTTTTTACAGAGTTCTTGCTTAAAAAATAATTCATCTTTTATTCTTAGATACAAACAAAAGGTTTTGTGCTGTTCAATACAATGAATTATAGATATTCTGTCTCAATATAGGCAAGAGTTACTTACCAAGGTCTTGATTGCATGTATAACATAGCAGTATCACCAAAACATAATAATGGAAAACTTTATCTGATAGTCACTTCCTAAAGACCAAGTGTGGGTAGCCCAGAAGTTACAGAGAGCCTAGTTTAAGTATTAGTTTGTTCAACACTTCAGTGATTATGCTTAAGCAGAAGAGGGGGGACTCTCCACACTATGGTTCACAGACTAGCTGACAAGTAAAGAAAGACTCAGGTACCAGAATCAAGCTCTGAAACAGAAATAGCAGGAAATCAGACTACAAGAGCTGGAAATTTGTCCTATAAAAGACATTGATTTAGGATTATTTCAGAGTATAAATGTTTGCAAAGCATTAACCTGAATTTGTGCTTGTAGTAAAGAGTATCAGACCTTGAAAAAATTTGAAGCCCTGAAATAATAATTTAGAGTAATTAAGCTACTTTTTTTTTGAAAACATGACTTAAGGACTTGGTTAATTTTGACAGTCTTAAAAAATCTTGCACCACTACTTTCACATATGTAATTTTACGAATAATAACGCTACTATTTATTTATTTATTTATCTTCCTAACTAGGGTAGGAGTTTTAAAGTTTCCTGTTTAATGTAAACTTTCATGATTATTTATTATTGTGAACCAAAATTATATCACCATCTAAATTATACCACCAAAATTTTAAATTTTTCAGTGACTGTCCCATTGGTGTTGATTCTGTTGTAACTAGTTTCCATAAGCCAGAAGGTGAGCATGATGCTTATTTTGTATGTAAATACCTGGAAATTTTTCCATTTTGATATTCATTGTACTTAACAACAGTTACTTGTTTCTTTGGTCATAAGTGGTCTGTTTTTGAGGGAGCAGAAACCTTGAATTAAAAATATTCTTGTGATCATATTATTTCTCTGTTTTGGGAATTGTTTTTCATTAGAATGTTTTTCATTAGAATCTCCAGCTAGACCTTTGCATAATGATATCACTGAATAGAAATGGAACACCTGCCTGCTTTCTTTTCTAATCCTGAACTGTATGTTTTGGTAAATAAACAAAAAAATACTGGTAAAACATTTTAACATCTGAGAATATTATTTTAACAGCAATTGTTGAACCATCTGTTCTAATCAAATGTATCAACACTAGTTATTCAGGAGGTTTACATAAATAATTAAGATGTTTTACCACATGAAAATATCTTGCCTTTTCAAAAGTATTCAGTAAAAACTGTATCTGGAATAAAAAACCTAAGGTTTTAAGAGCACAAAATTTTATCAACTACATGAGGCATTTTAGAAAAGGAAGTATAAGGCTTTAAAACAATTATATTTCATAGAATCAGGAAATATCCTGAGTTGGAAGAGGCTATTAAGTCCAGCTCCTGACTCTAAATAGAAAGTATTCCTGGAAGCCTAAAACTTAAACCATATCCGTACAGGATTTGTCCAACTCCTTCTTAAATACTTACAGGCCTGGGGCCATGACTGCTTCTCCTGGGGACTGTGTTCCAGTGCTTGATCACAATCTTAATGAAGAACTTTTTCCTGATATCCAATCTGAACATTCCATGATGCAGCTTCAAGCTGTTCCCTCACACTGGGTCACCAAACAACAAAGAGATCACCAAGTCTTTCTCTGTTCCCCCTAAAAGCAGGGGGATGAGGCACCCCTCAGTTTTCTCTAAGGATGGTACACCTAGTCTCTTAAGTCATACATTCTGGGCCTTTCACCATCTTTATTGCCCTCCCTGGAATGAATTCTGATATTTTTTATCCTTCTGATATTGTGGAGCCCTGAAATGCGTACAGTGCTGAGGTGAGGTCATGCCAGTGCAGAGTAGAACACAACAATCCCTTCTTTCAACTGGTCAGCTCTACCATGCCTAATGCTCCCCAGGACAGGGGTGACCTTTTTGGCCATTAGTGATATTATTGACTCAAGTCAATCTTTGCACACCCCTAGTACAAATACTGTTCATGGAGAGTGTCTTTGTTTTTGTGTTTTTGTTTTTTTTCCCAGAATATTAAGAGTGAAAACCCTCAGCTTTTTCTGTGAGATAAATAGTTGGATAAAGACACTGTAGTTCATATTTTTTGCCTATTGCCTATTTGTGCTACTCCTTAAGCATTAAGAACTTACTGCCTTGTACAAGGCAGAATAGCCTCTACAACTGGGATCAACTGGGATCAACTGCTATCGAGAGAACAATGAGTTTAATGTACAAAGCATTGGACAGAATATATTTTCTATCAGGCTTACCTTAGGAACTTGGCTTTCCACGAGTTTATTCATTCAGAAAATCTCTGTATGGCTCCATATTTTCTTTCTTGCTACAGATGTAGCAACAGCAATATCTTCAAATTAATTTTTAAGTCTTCCATTACAACTTTGATTTACAAACACTGAGGTAGTGGCTATGTAATTCTATTGCTGCCTGTATAGATAGGGATTTTTTCTGGTTTTGCTTTTGGCTCCTGAAGAGTTCATTTACATTAAATATCTTTGACAAACATGATAGAAGTGTTTGGGAAATATAAGATAAACAGAATTCTTGGTAGTAGGTACATTTCGACTGAAAGCTCCAATCTGTCTCAGTAGGGTCTGGCTGACTTACTGAGCTTTTACCAGAGTGCTCATTATCACTCTGCTGATGTGTTTAACAGATGCATTAAGGCTCTTGAAAATTATTTAGGTGTAATAGGCTTGTCATGCTTTCAATCCTCATATTCTATGTCTCAGGAAAGAACATGAGCTTGTGTAAATTATATTTTTGGCTTGCTTTGTAAGGGCCCCTGAAACAACTTGTGATTGTGCTTTTCATATTTATTTAAGTAGATATTTATACAAAACCCCAGCATTATCGTTGTTAGTGATTATTGTGTATGTGTGATTTCCCAGTCTTTCAATATTATATCCAGCTATCAGTAATAAAAATACATTTGCACTTTATTCTACGTGTGAAATACTTTCTGGATCCTACAGTGCTGAACTTAACGCCTCACAAAGTTTAAACTCCTGTTATTCAGGCTATTGACACAATTACCCTGCAAATTTGCGATGGACTGCAAGGTGTTACAGGAAAGGAGCTTTAAGCGTTTCCCTTACTCAAAAAATTGTTTGTGTATCTGTAGCCACCATAGGTCTTATGAGACTCTTCCTTGACATCAGCAAACAAGGTAATTTTTTGAAAATCTTGGACTGTTTCTTACTCCTCATCATTTGAAAGTATTATAAAGCCCCCACTTTCCTTTCTTTGCTGTTGTTAGAGAACTTACAGTTCTACTTGACCAGACTGAGTTGTAGTAGCATTGATTTCTGTTCAGGAAGTGAGAAATGGATGTTGCATTTGTACTTGCACACCATGTTAAAGATAGGTTAGTGAGAGTTACTTTGAAGTTTTAATGGGTAAGAAAAAGGGGATAAATAGAAACTTCTGATTTAGCAAGTGAGTATTATAGGAGGATATGTGTGAGCATTAGTCTTGTTGGATATTTCTTTCTAGGACACAACAATAATTACTATTCAGACAAATAAGTTTAAGAACAGTCCTAATATGCTGGGTTTTTTTGATCCAGCATAAATAAATGGGCATATTGAAACAAGGAAATAGTCAAGTTCTATCTATCAGCTACAAGTTGTCACCATGGAGAAACAAACAAACAAACAAAACGAACTTGCAAAATAATTGTGATTTATGACCAGTTTTCTTATTAAGCAGAAAACAAAAATTTACCAAACAAACAAAAAGGACTATGAACTGAACTTGCCACTTAATTTTCATAGCAACTAATAAAAACAAATGTTTACCTGCAGTATGTTTTAGATAATTGCAACTCATGACATTAACTTGTAAGGTCAAATTCAATATTTTCCATTTAGAGAAAAAAAGAAAAGTAAGGGAAATCCTCATATCCTAAATACATGGTATGGACATGATTTTCTAGAAAATGTACACATTAAAAAAAAGTTGTATTTTTTTTTGTGTTCCAAAACAGATTCATTTTCTGAGTACTTCTTGTAACACTATCAGGATTGTAGCAAGAGAAAATTATTCCTACATCCATGAGTTATTGTCCTTGATACTGAAGGTGAGGGAAAAGAAGATTCAAGAGAGAGTTCATGGTAGTAGTCCTACATGAAATGTTCTACCAAAAATAGAAAAGTGTGGAGAATTAAGTACAAGGAATGTTTCAGCTACATTTTTGAGATCATCAACTACTCTGCCTTTACTTGTAATGCTTCAACCAAATTTTGAAAAGCCCCTGTCATCAATTTACTGTTCTGCAGAATGACAGAGTAGCCAAGCTAACCCTAAGTAAAAAATGTAATCTTCATGCTGCATGGTACATCTTGTTCTGTATGGATTTTTTTTTTAGTGTTATATAGTTATATATCACACCTTTTCATAAACATGAAGGGATAACTTGTAATAGACTTTGTAATAGACTCTAAGAATAGACTTACCACATTCTCTCAGGCGTTTATAAAGACTTCTCACCCACAGTGTCTCCAAAATTCCCAGAGGTTTACTTGGCTGTGTTTGTTTTGTTTTGTTTATTGTTGTTCTTTTTCATTTGGTTTAGTTTGGTTTTTAATGAATATATTTATCTGTAAAGACTTATGCTAGCTCTGAATCTTTGCTCAAATTTAAACAAAGTTATAGTTTGGGCTATGAATTTAGTACTGTAAGTGAACTCTTCATTGTGCAACTCCATTTTATCCATAGCTGAGTTGATTATTTGCTGTGATTTCAGTATACAATAGGAAGTGCATGGTTCTCTACAGGTATGTTTCCTTCCAAAGCAAAATGGGGAAGTGGGAACAGGCATGATGCCTTTATAAAATTATTATTTGAGAAATGTGAAATATATAATAGCAGTAAAATTGATCTGTCTCCTCAATAAGTATACTAAATTATCTGTTCTGTTTTGAAGAGTGGGATTTTTTTCTGCAATTAACTGAGTATTTTATACAAATGCCTTGTTCTTTTCTGTATCCTATGTATGAAATAATTCTTGGTGACACTGGCACACTTTATCTTCAGAGCCATCACAGATTCTTGTAATTCCATTCCTACAACATTGTGAAAGTTGATGCATTCATTTAAGCAAAGCTAGAGCTGTACCTTCTGCCAGATCACACATTTCACAATGTCAGCCAAGAAGATAATTTAGTAGGATGATTTTTGCATACTAAGAATCAGTCTGAGAACATTTGCACTCCTCTGAGTATTCAATTTATGCCTTGTCACTAATCATGAAGATAGAAAACAGATACCTTAAGCTCTGGGCACTCATCCAGGTGGGCCACTTATTCTGGAGCATGGAGCAATATGGGTTCTGGCAGGGTGCTCTGATCAGGCTGTAGTAGAGGGGCCTAACATCAATGTTAGAGTCAATCATGGAAAAAACAGGTATTTTCCTGTAACCTGTAGAAAACTACAGCTGCTTCATTTTCATATGGAAGCCAATTTTCTCTGATCAGAACAGTAATATGATTAGATTTCTTATAATGTTACAGCCCAGCTCTGAATAAGAAAAATACTTGAACATAGTTTCTTTTTCTAAGTTTATATATATACAAACAACAAAGTAGGTAGATAGTACTTTTTTTTCTTTGATTATTCATCTCCCAATAATAGAGTTTGGTTTTGCAGCAATAACTTTTCTACAATGGAGTGTATATTTTCCACCTTGTATTATTATATTGCCTTTTTCCTCTGACTTTCAATGGTCCAACAGAATACAACTATTTATTTTGAAAAATAATTCACTTTTTTGTACATTACTGAATAAATAAATAAATACAACCTTGCTGCTAGGCTGTGACAAAAGAACTACTTGGTACTATAGGACTTCAATGAGGAAGAGCTTTCCAAGCATAACAGATTTGAAATATTACAGAGAATTAGATATTTTTGTTGCTATTTATTATTTCTGATTTTTTGTTTTTATTATAAATTTTCAATTATAATTTTGGAATTTTCATGTGTGCTGCTAAAACCTTTCAATTTTTAATTTTTTTTCCCTTTTTTTGATGGTCAAAACAGAAAAATATTGTTTTAGAACAAAATGAAAACTTCTGGAAATGCAGCTTCAAGTCATTGAAATCATCAAATGATTGGGGGTTTTTTTTGTTCAAAATATGACCACTAAAATATATTTTCAAGTCTTTTGGGAAAAAAAAATAGAAAATAAGAAGGTAACAGTCTAATGAAGATATATGCAACAACCATTTTCTACAGAATTGAAGCATTCTACAACAAAAATATTTAGACCTGGTTGAGATGGTAGATATTTCAGTGAGCAACAGAAAGAGTTTTGTGAACTGGGACCAATTCTCTGTAGTAATTTTCTTTTGAATACGGTGGGATTTACTTTTACCTGGGCAAAATACATAGGGTTCTGCTCATGAATTTACTTTGGTCATGACCCTTCATGGTTATTTAAGCTGTTGCTCCTCAATATCCTGAATTAAAGAATGAATCAACATTTATTTAATTACTAGTACAACCACCTTAAAAATTACTAGCTTACTTAAAAACTATTAAGGTTGGTGGTATTCCATGTGACTGCTTAGTAATTAAAAAAAAAAAAAACAAAAAACGAAATAAAAAACAAAACCAAAAAAAAGCCCTAAGGTGAAAAAACAGACAATCCAGGCCAAATACAGAGGAAACTAAAATCCCTTAATTTTACGAATTTTCATAGGTATGGAAGCAAAACTTTTCTTCAGTCTCCTCTCAATACTAAAATATTTTTTTATTGTTAGAGACTATAACAGGAATCAACACAATGGAATGATAAAACTGCTATGGTATAAACATGTGCATTCCTAACCCTTTTGTTTTTGGTGTTTTTTCCATTCTTTCTAAAAGACCATAGTCTTTAATCTTAGAACAGTGTTGATGTTTTAGTGAGGAATAAGGCAGTTGAAAGGGTGAATAGAAATTTAAAATTAAACAGTTTTTCATTTTGGAAGGATGGTAGTTTTTTGCTGTTTTATGTAGTAATGCTTTGAGCTTCTCTTCTGGATGTTGCATCCGTATAATTCAGATTGAATCAGAGATAGTTCAAGGCAGGTAAAAGAGAAGGTACAATAAAATCAAAAGGTAATGCATTATTGTTATATAATGCTCATTTTAATGTGTGCGTGCAAAAATCCTGTGCATGTTGCAGATTTATGTTTTAAGTTACCTTCTTTGCAATTCAGGGAACCACAAGAGTAAATATTATAGACTAACATTTGAAGAACACAGGACCATTGAATTGAACCTTTGTCTTCAGCCAAGAGCTGAAATTCCATCTGCTCAGCTCAGTTTTATGTCAATGCTCTAAGCTCATTAGAGTAGGTTTCCTTGAACATTTCCTCTTTTTTTGTTTTGAAATCACACACAGTGTGGTAAAGCAGTTGCAGGACCTGTTACAGAAGAAAACATCTAGCCAGGTTGCCTTCTTAGTTCATATGAAGGGAATATTTGGTTAAAGTGGGGTTTGAGTTTTGCTCCTTTTTATCTGTGAACCAAGAGTAATTTCCATAATTTCTGGGACAAATGAACATTCAGCCATGATTCCTGCCATCACAGGAACAAGTTTCCTTTAACCTAGAATGCTGAGGTACCGTGGGGTTTTTTTCAGATAAGGAGTCTTCCCTCCCTCCCATTCCTATCCCCTCCTCAGTCCACCTGGAAGTGTGAGCATGACTGAAGGAAAAAGTGAGATTTTACCTGTGCAAAACCTCAAAAATTGTTCCTTTTATATCCATGAAATGTGTAGGACTTCACTAGCTATTTGCACTTACAGCATATTTTCTGAGTTTCACGCACAAAATGTCTTTTACAGTCACTGGCACAAAATAAGGGGTCCTCATCTGCATGCATTTTTTTCTACAAGGAATCAAGGATTTATGAACCAAGTCACTTAGTTTGCTCTGATGTGTGTTTTCTGCTCCATTTATTAAAAAGCTGTGAGCTATTTCTTCAGAATTTGTTGGAGGGAAGAAGAAAACAACAAAACTTGCAGGAAACCGGGATATTAAATTAATGCCATTGAAGTCAATCATACCAATCAAACTGATTGCAGTGTGACAAGCCTTTACTCCTGGTTTTCTCCACCAACTCATGAAATTCAAATTAATTCTTTTTTTCTCTTTTTATAACATGTTTAATATAATATTCATAGAAAAATTTATTGAGTTCTGCAGGTTATATAGAAAAAAAGACAAAAGGAGATGCTTCCTAAATCATACTGATCACAATTAGGCATGCAAATTGATTAGGCATTCAAATATCCTGTAAACTAACTGTCCCAAAAAGATTTTTCCCCCTGTATAGGCATCAAAACCCCAGCTGTCACCTCAGTGTGTCTGCAATTGCTCTTTCTCTTCATTAAAGAAATAGATGTTTGTCTACTTTGGCAGCACCATCATTGGAATTCTGTTTACCCTGTTTTGACTTAATTGATTGTCCAGAGTTTGCAGTTCCACAAATCCATCCAAGAAACTACAGAAATTATGGAGACATTCCAGAACTGTCTGAAATCCTGTGCCATGTGCTCTAGGATAACCCTGCTTGAGCAGGGAGGTTGGACCAGATGACCCACTGTGGTCCTTTCCAACCTGAGCCATTCTGTGATTCTCTGATATTGAGGCATGAAGAGGTTTATTGATGTTGTGTAGAAACCTGAGTCTCACAGGCCCTTATTTATTACTATTTTTCCATTCTTCTTCTCTCTGCTACTATTTACAGGACTACAGACAAACTGCAATGCTTATTTGTAAACAGGGGAACCTGAAGGATTAGTTGCTGCCTATGTGATTATCTGATTGTATTTTAGATTTGGTATTTAAAGAAGCAAAAATCAAAAACCCCAAACCTTTCAGCAGACAAAATCATTAATGATGTTTTTACAGGATGTGATTTATATTGATCCTTTTGTCATAAGGACAGTGTCAGATACTGACTGATGCTTGAATTTGTTGATTCTATTTACATTTCACACATGAAGGGTTTATTTGAATGGCCTGAGGAGAAGAAAGACCTTTTTCTACTGGACCTTGACGTATACTTGTATAAAAGGGATCCTAAGTTTTTAATTCTCTTAAAATACTATTTTTTCACCAGTGAAAAAAAAAGGTGAAGTTGTAGTAATATTAAATAGTATTTCAAAGGCCATTCAGTTTTTAAACCAGTGTGAAAACAGCTGCCTTTGTGTTGTGTTAAAGGAAAGAAAAGAACATCTGAAAAGTTTTCCCTGCACTAAAGTATGAGGTCTGGTCCTCAGTCTGTTCACACCATGTTACCTTTGCAGTAATGACTCCCTCACCCTCTTAGAAAGGGTCACGATGAAGCTGGTTAGAGATCTGTGTTGCTCATTCAGCTTCCTGAAATGACTCAAAAAGGACAGTTTTTAAGTGACATGAGGTGGATATCTGTGAAAGGAACCACTTTTGATCCAGGGTTCTAATTTTAAGACCCAACTCCCTGAGGAAGCAGGAGGAACCCTGTCCTGAATCTTCTGTTGTGAAAAGTGAAGCAGGGTTTGCTGTAAATGAGACACACTGCTGCAGTCCCAACTGAACCATACTATCAGAATGAACAGGAAGAAGTGTATCTTTAATTCAATTACCTATTGCTGTAACTGAGCCCTCGAATTCAAATGCAGAGTGCCCCTATATTTTCTGCTCTATTTGAATGGAAGAAATGGGAGAGAGACCAATGAGAATAGTACTCTAAGGCACAGAAAAGCTATTTATATGCAGAGATATACAGTCTGAAGGCAAAACCTGAATAAAATTGATGTAGAATATATAATGTATACACATAGATGGATAGAAACTTGTGCATGTTCAGATACAAATAAGTGGCTTATTAAAAAATGTGCACTTTTTCCTTCTCTTGTGACCTTTTCCCAGTTCCATGTTTTCCACTATTATGTGTATATACAACAAGTGCTGTTGTATATAGATTCCAATTTTAATTTGATTCAATGTTCTCTGTTCTGTACAGAAAAATCTGAAGGACTCTTTCAACCAATTGAAGTAATCGACATTAATCCAAACAAATAGCTTTTTATATCAGTGTTTTGTGACTTTGGTGAATTAGTATTACACACACAAGATACTTTGCTTTGTCCAAATAATAAAAAAAAAAAAAAAACCCACTGTTTTTCCTCAGTCAGTGGCATCACTTTTGAGAATATTTCTCTAATAACCTCACAGCAGCTGTCACACAAATTAAAGTCATATATGATGAATGCACATAAGAAAAGTTGCAGAGAGGGCATGGGTTATCTGATGGAGGATATTTTTGTCTTGAACTCAGATTTGTGAGCTAGATTTAATACATGAACAGAATCTTGTGTGCTATTGCATTTTAGGGTGTTGTTCTGAAGCATGATTATTTACTTTGCTGTTATTCAGACTTAGATGTTACAGAAGTACCATGATGACAAAATAAATATTTCTGTTACAGGGTACAATCTGGGGGCAAAATAAAGTTAAAGCAAAAAAAATTATTTAGCTCTTGAATGAATTTTTTTGTTTTACATATACCTTGTTTCTGGAATTATGACACAGCAGATTGAGAAATTTGTTCTTAAAGAAGCCTTGAACACTATTGTTCCTAAAATTTCCCTTAATGGTGAGCCTTAAGAACAAGAGAAAATTTTCTTACTGATACGGCTGTGATTATGCCCAAGCCACTGTGGATCTTTTCTAAGTAGGGAAAACATGATTAGCATTAGCCTTTATTAATTGTGGAGTGTTCAAGTGAGTATATCAAATACCTAAAAATAAAACTAGTATTTTTATATTTTCTTTTGATACCTTTGTTAATATTTAATAAGAATTTCAAAATACAGCAAACCACAAGGAGTGCATGCTGGCTTCGTGAATGAGAGCTTGTATTCCTGTACAGGTACAATAAATTATTAATTTTTATTTCTGTAATTTAGAGTGAGTCCAAAGAAACAAACACACAGAGGGCTAAGCCTATATAATTTGACCTCTCTCCATGATTGTTACACTTTGAATATCATATTTGAGGAGCTTCCTTATTATTTGAAAAAGTCAATTTATTTCATCGAGTAATGTATATGTGAGAAAATTTTATATCCTTCTGTGAGCTTGCTATTGCACACTGCTTTCTACTGAACATTTTAAGTCAAGCAAGTTATGTTCATTAGCCAGGATGATCTGTGGACTCAGTAAAGTGACTAAGGTGATTTGCTTATGCCTATGTTGTCAGCAGATACAGTAAAAAAGTGCACTGAAGAACATGCAAAATTATTTTTCTTATATTCTTAGTTACAGTTCCATCTTTATTTAAGCTAACTTGTAGTGATCCTTCTCTCCCTGGTTAGCATTTTTGAGCTGAATCAATCCAGCTTCCTTGGCTATGATCTTCCTGCTCTTTTTCCGCTAACAATGCCTCTGAAGGTGCTGGAGAACCCCAGAGAGGATCTTAATGGAGTTCACATATTCTGTATTTAAAATTCAGGGTAGGCTTGTCTGTTCTAAACAAATATTTTGGGTGCAATTAAAAATGTGGCCACACTCACTATCTTTAGTCCAGTTGCAAAGTCCAGTCCACAGACCAAATATTTGCATGGTAGCAAACTGCCAGATCCATGTGCAGGGGGCCTTGGTCATCCAAGGCAGAATGTAAGCAAACAGCAAAGACTGAGACTATGTGTTCCAGCCTGCACAGATGAATCAACAGCGAATTAAATATGGGGCAACTGTGAGGAGAAATGAGAAACTCATGTGTTTATACTCTTCGTATAATTTTTTCCCTTTTGTGGCCTTTTTCATTCTGTCTCTCTGTTCCTCTTGTTTTTATTTTAAAGGATTTTTTTCTGGAAAAATAATTTCACCTGTAAGCCTACAGTCAGCTCCTCTGGAAAGTGTGTGAGAGAAAAACATTCCCTCAATGCTTTCTTCCTCTGTTATGTGTGCTTTCTTATAGTCCAGTTCCTGGCACTGAAAAATTTTATTTTAGAATTCCAGCTTAAATTTAAAAAGAAAATAAGGAGGATTTTCCTTTAGCATGCAAGAAAGATCTAAAACATTATTTAATTGTATTCTCCAGACTCAGAAACCAAATTAAAAGTTGTTTGTTTTTGGGTTTTTTTCCTCACAAAGTTGACCTCTGATAATTTAGTGCTCTGGGTTAGCTTAGCTTCTGTAAGAGTTACAAAAAATTTGAGACATCAAAAAAAAAAAAAAAAGATAGGAAGGTCCCTTAATTGCAGTGACCACAGGACTATAAAGTTTAAAATTCTGAAAATAACAAAATGACCAAGGCAAATAGAATCACACAGACTTGGGGAGAAACTACTTTGGATTGTTCAGGAATCTTCTTGGCAGGATCCCGTAAGAGTCTGAACTGGAGAACAGAAATGCCATGGGGGGCTGATTGACCCTCAAGGACAATGCCATCAGTTAGAGTGGTCTATGCCAGTGTGCAGAAAGGAGCCACATGGGTATTGCCGAAGATCCACAAGGGTGAACCGCAGAATCTTGACTGAAGAGAAGCAAAACTAGAATGTACACAGAAGGTAGAATTTGGGATGGCTTTCCTGGTTATTTTTGACAGAGGCATTGCCTGAGCATGTAGAGGTGAGGCTGGAAAAGCCAGTAGCTCAGTTGGATCAAGAACTATAAAAGAAAAAAGGCTGACTTTTGTGAGTACATTGGCAACAAAAGGCAGCCTAGGGAAACTGGGCCCATTGCTCAGTGGGGCAGAGGATTTAATTACAAAGGAGATGAAAAAGGTCAAGCTGACAGAAGGTTCATGAATTTCAACAAAGGTGAATGCTGAGTCTTGCTTCTAGGTTGGAATGATTTGCCATGCAGCAGAAAGGCTTGGTGCCAGCAGGGCAGAAAACATCTTTGCAGAGAAGGTCATGAGCAGGTCTCGGTAAAGAAAGCCAACTGCATTCTGTAGAATATTAGTAAGAAAGAAGCCAGTAGGCTGAGGAGACTAGACCTCCTCCTCTTTTAAGCACTTGTGTCATTGCATCTGGACTATTGTGTGCAGTTTGAGCACCCCATTTCCATAAAATACATTGATGTCTTGGAGCAAACTCAACAAGAAGCTACTGAGATGGTGGGGAGGCTGGGTGTACATGATGAATGAGGAGAGTTTAAGAGAGCTGGGTTTGTATTGTCCTAAGAAGATGAGCTGCAGCGAGGGTCTTACTGCTTTCTTCAGCTACTAAATGGCAGGTACAGAGAAGATGGAGACAGGTTCTTACTGGTGCATGACAATATAGCAAAATACAATGGGGACAGCTGGTTCATGGGAAATTTTGGTCATAAAAACATAAGTATAATAACAGTCAAATAGTGGAATGGGATTCCCAGTGTGGTGTCCAATCTCCACAATAAACATATGCTGAAATTGAGTGGACAACAATAACCTGATCTCCTTGTCCTTACTTTGGAAAGTGGTCCCGTGGGACTATATCATTTTACTGCTCTACAATCACTGCTTAAGATAGATCATTAGGAAAAAAAAAATAAACCCAGAATAGTGTTATGAGTATAAAGTAAATATTTAAAGTACCCAGCTTTTAATCTTAAAGTTTCCTTTATTATTTGGATGTAAAACTTTGCTATATTTCTGAGAAACCAGATAGAAATTGAAATGCAGCATTGTCAGTTTGTTTCTGGCACAAATAACAAAAGGTGCATGGAAAAGCTCCTGTAAGGAGCTCCTGAGTTTTACATTCTTATTTTCAGGAAAGGACTGTATGCAGAAGTATCAAGATAAGCACTGAAGATGCTTCTGACTTTATCTGAACTGAACTCTACTGTAAAAAAAAATCAGCATTTGTTAATTATTTATGATGGGTCCACAAGTAAATGGATCAAAAACCACTCCTACAGTGCTGGCTTTTTGACCATATTTTGATTTTTCATAGTTGCTGAAAGATCAATACAGCTTTTTGCATGACAGATATTTTTGTTACATCAGAACATAAAGTGAAAACCATTTCCTGCATTCTTATTAAAATAATATATGACTTTATTGGAAGCAGAGCCAGGACTTTAATATCACTTTGTCATTTCACTGCACTATTTAAACAGAAAGAAATTACAAAAATATTCTGGTTAACCTGAATGTGAATTTGCAGTAAGCATTCTGAGTCACTAATATTTCTAGCAGTAGAAGTGTATTTTCGCCTCTAGTAAAAATATCGGAATAGCTGAGGATATAAATAAATAAACTCCCAGTGGTAATTAGGGCTGACATGGATTTTAATGGAGGCATTGAGGTTTTTTGGTTGGTTTGGTTTGTTGTGTTTTTGTTTGGTTTTTTTTAATCCATTGAACTGAGTAATGTACTCTTATCTGAACAAAATATTCCAATGCATTTTATTTGCCAAAAATTCCGCGCTCTAAGGAAATACATAAAAAACCCTCAGAGGTTTATTTCTCTATGAAGAACAAAACATGACTGTTTCTGTTTGACTGTAGTGCTTGCACTATACTAAGTCTCCAGCCTTTCACAATTTCCTTAATAAAACTTCATTTCTTTTAATGTGCTCAAAGTACATGACCAGGTGTATGTACTTATATTATGTCAGTAAAGGAGTATAAGCATTATTTATTCCAATGAAAACAGAGAAGTATTTATAGAAATTTATTGATAACTCTTGATACTGAAGTAGTGGAGACATAATTTTTTGTATGTTTTTAACTGCAACTTCAACAGCATTTTGATAAACCTTAGAGGCTTGACTGTCAAAACTGTCAAAATTATAGCCAGGGACATGGTAATAGCTGTGATGTTGTTGTTTTCTACCTAGAGATGGACTGAGGGAGGTGACCCTTCAGTGAGATTTATTGTAAGACTTTGCGCAGGACAAAGGATCAGACTGTAGCTATAATTTTACTTCCCATTAGCTGTCAGTTAAAAAATCTGCTGGGAAGATGTCCTATTCATAGTTTTCTTTATAGTACGGCCTAAAATTACATATCTGAGCATATTCAGTTGACAGTTCCATGAAAGTAATGATATAGTTGAGAGGAAATAAATACTTTGAAGCCAATTAAACTTAGTTCCATGAGTGAATGGAAATTTTCTTAGAACATGCCCTCCATGGGAAGAATATAATTTAAACATAGATGAAAAAAAAATCTTATAATTATACATATTGAAGGGCTATTCTAACATTACACAGCATGTCATAATTATTTTTTATAGTTTTATGTCTTCTGCAATTTCAGTTGGCACTATTTTGCTTAATGCACTGCAGGCTAAGGACTTTCAGACATGATAGTCAGGGTGTGGTGTACCTGAGAATCTTCTAATAACTTCTTGCAGAATGGTGGTTTCACAAATACTAAACTTGATTGATTGACTTAACCACTTTACAGTAATTGTTGAGGGTGGGGTGGAGAGGAGGAGTTAGTCAATGTTTGGGAAGATTTTGAAATTGGCAGATGATTTTCTCATTGAGCTCAAGTCAGCTTCATGCTGTATGAACCAGCAGGTTCTCTGGCTTTTGCAAAAAACAGTGTCAAGTCCTTTTCCTGAGCAATTTGAATCACAGATGCAAAAGTCTGCCTGTACAATTCCAGGGCATTTGAGTTATACTGAGAGTTGGGTATGTCCAGCTCTGACGGGGATATAAGCTGAGGGAAAGGAATGGTTCTCTGGATCAGAGAGAATTACATTTCTGGTAGAAACAGGGAATGTCTTTAGAAGCTGCCCTATGAGGGAAATTAAGATGGAAGTTCTTTTATTCTGTTGAGTTATAAAGCTAAACCATGTGATTTGACATAGAATATATGATGATTTTCAGTGATGGAGAATCACTTTCTGGAGAGATCCACCCAGACTGCAAGAGAAGCTGGAGCAAACTCTGTATGTTTTATTTTTTTAAGGCTTGGGGTTAAACTATTGATGGAGTTAAAATACTCAAGAGAGGAATAACTGTCCTTGCATGATAATTTAAAAATCAACTGAAGAATTTTGAATTGATACCTAATATAGAGGTAAATGAATAAATTTTTGCAGGGTACTGGTTTGTTTGGTTGGTTGGTTGGTTGGTTGGTTGGTTTGGGGTTTTTTGTTTTGGTTTTTTTTAATGTGTACTTTTATTATTAGGGGTACCTATGTAGATACCTCTCTTCTAAGCACCATAGAAGTTGTACTGGAAAAAGTAACTATTTTCTTATTTTTCTTTTTTTTTTTTTTAATTTTTTTTCTCAACATATATTGTTACTGGCTATTCAAGTCTTTGGTCAACATTTTGTCCCTTCATTTTGAACATAAATGATGGATGTACTGTCTTAAGATCCTTATTTGGGAAATTGCTTGAGCAAAAGCTTTTTCTGAGGGCTGTCTCTGCGTTAGAATATGCACTGTGAGGGAGGATAGGTTAACTTCCAAGGTGTGGATTCAAAATGATATCTTGTTTGCATCCAACTGCAACTCTATGTTCCGCTAAAAAGAAAACTCATTACCAGCTTCCTCCCTCTGCACACTGTTTAAATAGGAACAGGATGTGTCACGTCCACAGCAAAGAAAATGGAAGCAATACAGTGAATATATAGGGAATCTCATCTGTTGTTTGAAATGAGTTTCCTAACACAAAAATGAGAGCTTTTACATTTTCACATCAACAAGATTAGAATGGCAACAGACATTGAAGAACACCATGTCAAGGCACTGAACCATCTCCCTTGCAGATCTTTATTCTTCATGTGATTTTAGGACTATATGGAAAACACTGGAAAATTACAGTTTGATGAAAAAATGTGCAACAGTATGAAAGAACATGAAAAAAAAGAAAGCACAACTAGATAACTTTAATGACTTTAATGACTAATTGTATTAACTATCCCAGTTAACTACACTTGTGAGTTGACTACCCTTTTCTAGCAGCAGGAGATTATTTTTTAGCTTTACCTTATATAATGTTATTTAGTTATTGTCTAAGTAATCTTTAGTAAAATAACCTTTCATTATTTTTGAGCTTGTCCCCTGATTTTTCAAGCCTGAATTGATATGAATATTCCCTTTTTTCTGCCTTTCAGCCTTTGTGAAAGTAGAATGTAAGAACTTTGAGACTGTAAGCACAGGGTTTGTGGATATACACAAAGATAGTTGAAAACTTTACACCATTGAAGAACATTGTATAAAAATATTTTTCCTGCTATATAGACAAAAAGGATCATATTTAATTTTTGTGTATCAGGCCAACATTTTTTGTAGAAATGCTTCTCTCAACAGAACAATTGTACATTTGAGATTGAAAGAAGTTTAGAAAATCAGCTTTGTCTCTGTCCATTAATAAGTCTTTGCTTACCTTTCTCTGAATTCTTTGAATTAAATCTTGTTTTATTTATAAGGAAAGTTGAGATTAGGGTAAAATACTAACAGTTACAGCTAAATTAAACCTTTACTGCCATTTAAAATTCTGTTATTTTTTCCAAAACATCTAGATGTGAAACCTCAATGCAAAATCCATTGCAGTGATACTCTATAAAGCTAGAGGCTTAAGTGTGTACCTGAGAATCTTATTGTGTCCCATAGATTCCTCAAGGTCAACAGCCATCACCAGGAGATGCTCCTGCTTCCATCGGCCGTGTGGTGTCAACTTTCTATGTCCATCCTCACTACAGCTCCAGAGAAGTAGGAAGAAATCTGTCTGGGTGTTCTTGTTAGGCTGTTCCAGGATCCAGTTCATAGATTTTAGACACACTTAGGTAGGGGCTAATTTGTTATCCAGTTGCTGCTAATCAAACTCAACTAAAGCAAAGATAAGGTAAAATTCAAGTGCTAGCATCTGTCTATAGCATTCAAAACAGTCTATTCCATACAGTTTAAAACATTTTTGGGCTAAAGTGAGAGGCATTGCAGTTACCCTTGCTGCACAGGCTTTGCCTCAAATTACTTGTTTCTCACTCCTTGAGCTGAATTATATCTATGCTGTCAAAATGGCAGTCAGGCTTACACTGTTTCTGCTTGTCTTAAACCTCAAATTACACTTGCTCAAAAGGTTTTGTAAGGTAATTTACAAAGCACACTTGGCGGCCTCTTACATTTTATTGCATATGAGTTAACACTGTATAACAATCTATACTTTAAAATTGTGTGCTATAAAGATCCTTGTAGAATAACTGAATGATAACATTTCATTGGGACCAGATGTATTACATGCTGAGATCACCCCTACCTAGACATAATGTGAAAGTAAACTAACATGAACACAGGAAACAGCCACAAGTGTTCACGAAAATGTATGAAAAAGTTGATAAAGAAATTACCAGTTTGTGCTTATTTATTGGCATTACTATGAAAATGCCTGCCTGAACCATATTCGGATGTTTTTGAAGAACTTACACAGAGAAATTGGAGCCTTTTGATTGTCTTACTCTCTAATGACACTGTTAATATCAGAACTGTTCACCTGTCCCTTTCTTGGTGCAACGTTTTCTTCAAGGTCTAAAATCTGTGACATAGGGAAATCATTCAGTTCAGCCATGTAGTCTATTTTTCACTAAGGGTTTGCATCATCAGAGCTATATAGAGGACTTTACCTGTGGACAAGTCCCTGGAATTCCCTGCTAGGCTGCACATTTACTTTACCATTTCTGTATCAAGAGAATGCATATGCTTGGTCTGGAAACTGGGCAGCACTGGCTCTTGATGGGTAAAGCTAAGTCATGTCATTACATGAATCATTATGTTAATTAGAATTCATTGCCAAAGGGATTTTGGTCTCTTGAAAACTTTCAAAATTCAAGCATGATAACAGTTGACTGAACAGGAGAGTAGCATACTTCTAGCAGAGATCATACTTCTATGCACCTACCTCAGGGAACTGGGCATTAAATATTTTTTTTTTCAGAATGATCTGTCATTTGTGTGAACATATTCCTCCCCAGTTGCAGGACTTGGCATTTTTCTTGCTGAAATTCCTGACATTACTCTCTACCCATTTCTCCTGCCTGTTGACATCCTACTGAGTGGCAGCACAACCATCTGGTTCATCTCTCAGTTCCCCCACCCACCCCTGGTTTTGTACCATCTGCAATCCCCAGAAGAGTGGATTGTGTCCCATTTTTCAGGTCATTTATGAAGATGTAAATAGTACTGGCCCCACTATTGGCACCTGGGGTACAGCACTGGCTTCCAGCTGGACTTTGCACTGCTTACCACAACCCTCTCTGCCTGGCCCATCAGCCAGTTTTCAGTCCACCTCACTGCACTTATATAAGCCATACTTCATCAGTTTGTCTATGAAGATGTTGCAGGAGTGTCAAAAGCCTCCCTGATGAGGATGAGGTAATCAACACACATGCTTCTTCCTCAGCCACCAAACTAGTCTCCTCATTATTGAAGGGAATCAGGTTGGTTAACCACAATTTCCACTTCATTAATCCATGCTGACTGTTCCTGTTAAATTTCTTGTCTTTCATGTTTCTGGAAATATTTTCCAAGATTAGATGCTCTGTCACCATCCCAGTGGTAGAAGTTTGGCTGATCAACCTGTAGATTCCTGGATCTTTCCTCTTGTCCATCTTGAATATAGGGATGATATTTGCTTTCTTCCAGTCTTCAAGAACATCCTTTGATTTCCACAAAATGACGTCAGTTCCCACAGTACTTGTGGTGGTTTCTGTCAGGCTTCATGGGCTTATGTATGTTCAGATTGTTTAAATTTCCCTAAAATTATTCTCTTTCACCAAAAATGTCTTTCTTACTCCAGACTTAGCCACTGGACAAAGAGACCTGTGATTCCTGAAGACTAGTTTTCCAAAAAAGACTGAGGTACAGAAGTCATTGAATACTTCAAGGCAAAACACTCGTTCAGAAATATGTTTGGTTTGAGTTATTTCATGGCAAGTTTTTGTGAACCATTGCCTGAATTTCTCTGTGTTGTAGATCTGAGGTTATCCAGGCTGTGTGGGTATTATATCCATGGAGTTAAAAGTCTGCCTACATGTGTGCATGCCTCAGTGTCGTAGCATAAGGCACCAAAGTGCCACTGGTTTTAATGATTCCTGTGCTTCTGTACGTGGAATGCAAAAACAGCCTGAAGGTTTGGGAGGTTACAGTGCACTTTACATCAATGTACTTTGTTTTTTTTCCCTGGCTCTAAACATTTAGAAATACTGATGTCAGATGGTAGCTAATTTTCTTTGTTCTGTTTTCATGGTGACTATTCCAAAAGCAGAATTAAGAGACTTACTTTGCTTGTAAATGACTTATTTATTTCCTGTACTTCTTGATATTAATGCTTTTATGTTCTGTAAGTGTTTAGTTAATGTTGATTATGTGTAAACCTTAGATAACAGCTTTCTAAAGACTGCTGCACATTTGCTTGGTAAATAGATTCCCTGAAATTATTTATATTTATTCCTCTATACTTCAAATCTTCTCTCTTTTCTCCCAGCCAGTGTAGGGAGAAAAATTCTCGCAGTAAAAGCCTGATTTTATTCTGCTCTTCCACATGCAATCCATTTGCTCAGTGGGATTCCAGCTAAGTATAGAAACAAGAATATCACACTGGGGAATGTATGCACCTAACAGAGACCTGAAAGCTTCCAACCTTAAGCTTTGCTACAGGCAAACGATCTTAGTGATGTTACTCTGCTGTATCACAGGCAAGACTTAGAGCAGGATAAAAACAAAAAAAAACCCAAACTAAACAAAAACCAACAAAAAAGCCCCTACTCTTCGTCACTTCCAGTGGAATTGATGATATATATCTTATTATTTTAAATTGTTATCTGTATCTTGTGTTTTCTTGAAGACACAGAAGGTAGTGTTTACTTCTTTTCTTAATCTGCCAGGAGCTTCTTTGTTGGCACAGTTGGAATATGAGTTAAAACATAACTCCTTGCTCTGCTCAGGGGTGTGTAGCAGACCACGAAATTTAGTGCTATGTGTTCTGCTCTGTACAATGAGCTTTAGCCTGTTCCTCTGGTAAGCCCACTGCAATTACTGGAGCCACTCAGGGAATGAAGCCTCTCACAGTTCAAGTTAAGGCTTTGATTGCACCCTATTTTGTCCAGCACTTGGTCAAAAGATGTACTAAATTGTTTCAGGTGCTTGTTTTTTTCTTTAATCATAAGTGAAAGGAATAAACACATACAGTGTTTGTTTCTCCCTAGTAATAATAACTTCTGTATAGTGGGAGAGGTGACTTAAGAAATAATTTAAATAACCCTTTCAGAAACAGCATTTCAGCAGTTTAATTTGATTCCCAGAAGTTGTTTCCTAAAAGTTTCCTCTGTCAGTCACTGGCAGGACCGATGAATGTATGAGCAGCCTTTCCTTAGCAAGCACTGAGAATACATCTGTTAGTTAAACTGTTTCCCTATCTCTTGTGCCCATGTTTTATAAATATTTTAGACTTCCAGAGGATCATTTAGGATCATTCTTTTAGCAGAGATTATAATTAGGTAATAATTGTAACTGGATTTGTGATCCTACACTGTAATTTCAACAGAACAATTGAGAAAATATTAATAATGATACAAAGCAGATGGAGAGTTCATACTGACTATATTTTTCATTAAGAAGTAGACAAATTGCAAGATTATGAAGGACATCTGTAGGAATACAGAGCATTCAACATCTTCTAAGAGACACCGTACATAGATGTTTTCAAACAAAGTAATTGGTATCTGAAATCACTTAATAAGCTTTTTATTTCTGCCCAAGAATAAAATTTGAACTGGTAAATCTAAGCCATTTCTGGAGTGTAAGTTTCTAGTCTTAATTATAATATCAGAAAACTTTCACACAACAAAGAAAGGATGCAGGATGAGGAAGGCAAGCTGGAGAACAGACAGAAATCAGCAAAGTTAGTGGTTTGTTCTAATAAGTAGACAGGCTATGCTTGATGTTGCAATAGTGTCTAGTAGAAATTGTGAAGCCCATTCTCATTTTAGAAAAAACAGATAAATCACTGACCTCAACCCCCAAAAATCTGCAGGAATTACTCAGATGTTTGTAAACAGAATTATAAACTCATCTCTCTTGCTGTCACTGTGAGAAGGTGAATGTTTCTCTATTAGATTGAAATAAGCTACAGAAACTGATGGAACGAGGCATGCTTTGTTTTATGAGAGCTCCAGAATATGAATACATAATTTCTTTTAATTATTACTATTTGTCCAATATTAGATTGTTTTTTAAAAAATAATTTGCCAAATAAATCTTACAGAATTTTGTCTTGAAAAGCTGAAAGAAGAGCAGGTTATGCAGTTTAAAAATTGTTTACTAATGTTCATTCAGGCCCTCTTACTGCCAAAGATTCACAACACTATTTGAAATACAGAAGGTAGCAGATGCAAGGGTGGCTGTGGTCCAGCCTTGGGAGGTTGAGTGTTAAAAGCTTGGTTCTATTGGGCAGATTGCTTATCCCACTCTTTTTTCATCATTTGGTTATATAAAACAAGAAGAAAATACCAAAATGCTGAAGAGAGCCTTTTCAGACTGTTCTTTTATGGTTTGTCATTCAAACAATTTGTCTTGGCCTTCTAAATCTGTTGAGCTGGTCTAATGTCCTACTGCTTCATATGCTACTGATCTCCTTGATAATTCTTCTGTTAACTCTTTTACCTTTTTTTCTTTTTTCATTTCCTGAACCAGCTCCTTAGCTAAGTGTTTCCTTAAGGGTAAACATTTGCTTCCACGGAGGTCATGGAATCATAAAATCATAGAATGGTTTGGGTTGAAATAGTCCAACTTCCATGCGATGAGCAGGGACATCTGTCGCACTGCTACACCGAAATAACGGCATGACACACACACCGGAAAGAAAAAGGAGATTTTATTTTTTCTGAAACCATTTATATATACAAACTAATCGTGCCCAGTGATTGGAAAATAAAGTCTCCACCTCTCCAATCATACTGGCTAACAGAAATGCTTGTCAAGCTCTCTCCTCCTAGTAAGAAAGCATGTAAACATTGAAAGCCCATTACACAAACAACCCCGTTGTTTACATAAAACCATGAGAACTGACTTTAAATATGAGAATTATCAGAAGGCTTAATATTTCAGGGTGACAGACATCTTTGACTAAATCAGGTTGCTCAGAGTCCCATCCAACCTGACCGTGATGTTTCCAGGAGTGGGGCATCTGCAACTCTCTGAGCAATTTCGCCCTGTCATTATAAAAAGGTTCTTCCTTGCATTCAGTCTAAACCTACCTTCTTTCAGTTTAAAATCATGATCCCTTGTTGTATATCAACAGCTCCTAGTAAGAGACTTGTCACCACCTTTGTTATAATCATCCTATGTTATGTACAGTAGAAGATGGGAGTCTTGCAGCATATCTCACTCATACTTTTCCTTGTGATCTAATGGTAAAACTGGTTGGTAGCCCCATGGCCTTACTTTGCCTCTTCTGCTTTTCTGTTGGTGATCTGCAATTTCCTTTGCCTTTTTCTCTCTAAGAGTTCAAAAAAAGAAGATGGGAGAGTATTGTACCCATTCTATTCCTTGATGTTTTTTTCCCAGCTTTATTCTGCAATATTGTAGCAATAATATTTTATTTTTCCTGGAGTAGCCTTGGGAATCAGAGCATGGAACAACCCCAATAATGTCCTGGTTTGTGTCCCTCCATTGTGTCCCACCTCTAACTCTGTTTTCATTTTGCAGGACTTGAGCACACACAGAAATGCCAAGTGAAACAGCTGTACTGGCAGGTGTCATTCTGGAGATGAGAATGATGACATTAAATTAAAAAAGGTGAGGAAGGCAAATTAATTAAGCACTTGATTAAGTACTCTATCTTCAGAAAAGAGGCTTTTTTTTTTTTTTTTACAGGATCTCTTATCTCTAAATTCAGGTTTCCTGCAGTGCAAGAATACAAATGTGAATAACAGAAAGTTGAAAAATATATTACTCCCAATGAAAAATAAATAAAAAATTCCATTTCATGATAAAAATTTAATTGTAACCTTGCAAGGATATGAAGTTGATAGCAGCTCATCTGTGTTTCTGTCCTGTGCAAAGTTAGTCGAGTGGGCAGATGTTCAGATTTCATTTTATCTGAGTGCTGCTTACAAGAAGTTATTACCCCCTGAAATTTGGCATGCATATGTTTTCTGTTTGTAACATAGAAAATAATTGCCATTTTCATTGAGGGAAGGTTTCTCTTCAAAAATACATTTTTAATACATTTCCACCTATGCAATATAGGGGCTGCCTCCTTACAGCATGTAAGGAGTGATTGTGCAGTGCAACAGGGGGCTTCATGTTGTCTCTCAGTATCACCACCAGCTGCTGTGAGTAGAAAAACATTTTGTAGCTGGTGGTGGTCATTTAAAAGCTGTGTCTGGTCTTGACAAGAGGTGTGAGAATGATGCTGACTTTCAGAAAGCAAACTGTTCCTATTTCATGTTTTAGTCATGATGAATTTTACATACCTTGTGAGACAGAATTGTGCTCAACACAGTGGCATGTCTAATATATATTAGGTTTGAAAGGACTATTTAAACTTTAATTTTTTAAGATGCTATCTTGGTGTCTTGTAAATTATGCTTACTGTAAATTGTATGTGCTTATAGTGTTATAGGAACAATTCCAGCACATTTTATTTGTGCTAGAATTGCAGCTATTAATAACTCTGTTGCATAGTCAATGTTAGCACTGCATTGCTTAGTGACACCTTTGGGGAATGCTAAGCAATCAGAAGCTTTCAGGTACTTCAGAAAATAGGTTTCTTACAGTTGACTTTTTAAATTGCATTTTCTCCAGTGGAAATTGGCAGCTTTTCTATAAAAAAAAAAGCAAAAATGTTTTCAAAAAACCTTGATTCTATATCAAGGGCTAAACATTTGTATTTGCAAATAAAATTAAAAATTGATACTAATATGTTGGTAGACAAAGCTTGGCTGATCCTTTTATACACTTGACCAGTGGAGAACACATTGAAAAATATAATTCATTGTTGAACTGTTGATGGTTCACAGTTTGGTAAAAAGACAAACAATTGAGCTGGTTTTATGTTTATTCTTATACTGTTAATATAATTTTTTTCTGGTATTTTTTTGGTTCTTGTTTTCTGAAGATGTTAACTCTGTGTCACAGCACTCCTGAGAAGGGATTTGTTCAGAAATTCTTGTTAGCTGTTATGAGAAAAAGTTGAAGTTTTAATATCAGAGTTACTCTGCTCTTTACTTCCCCTGAAAGAGATTTTTTTAGTAAAATACCCTCTTCCTCAGTTCCTTGAATTCTGACAAGTGTGTGGGTTTTTTTGTTTCCCAGCAGCTAAAGAGGCAGTAGGTTTGATTTGGCAAGTCATTTGGAGAAGGAGGAGTGGAGAAGTGCCCTGTAACCACTGAACAGTAAGTGCCAGTTTTACCTGCTATTTTAGCCACAGAAGTAAATAGGATATGCAGATGGATTGGCATGAAACTTTTATAATATTGAGAGGCTTACAAAAATGTGCACACGTAGAAGTGTAATTACTCTGAAATACTTCAAAAAGAAGGCCAAGTGATCTGCTTGGATGTAATTATGGATCAGGTCATGTGTTCATGAGGTATACAATATAAATTATTGAAAGCCAACACTGAAAAGTACCCTAAGTGACATTCTGCTAAATTGATTTGGATACTAAGTAGTTTTAAATATTCAATATACAAAGTCTCTAAAATTAGAAAACACAGTTTGGATATGTGTACACAACTCTGCCCTTGGAAAGTAGGAACTAATTGAATAAAGACATGCCTGTCAACAGTATTTGCATGCTATTAAAAACGCTTCTCTGTTTTGTACTAAAAATGACTGTCAGCTTTGTTTGCAGCATGCTTGTCTATTAATTCTAATGCTTTTTTGATTCATGTCAAATTAAAATTTCAATTTCAAAATGCAGGTGTTAACTGCTTTCAGTTTCTCCACAGCAGAAAATATCTCTGTGGCAAAAAGCACTATATAATAATGAATATTACAGGATACATTTGGATGTGAGAAGCTGAGCTGGAACACTAATGTATGAAGCTCGGCCTTAGAAGTGTTTAGACTTACTTGTGAGTGTATGATACACTTAAGCTGTTGTTCCAGGACAGTCACACAAGAAAAATATTTAAACTCTGCACCTAATATATAATACGTTAAAAATTTGATTACTTCAACAAATTAGTTTAAAATGAAATTTTTGCTTTTCTTGCAATTGAAAATATTAGAGCAGCTAAGGCAGTTCACAATACTAGGTTGTACTTTTGTTATCTTAGGAAATAGGAGCATGGCTTTAATGTACTCTAGTGTCTTTTGTTTATGCACAAGTGCAGGGAAGGAGAATGCCATAAGACCTCCCTGACAATGGAACAAGATGCTCTCTGCATCCTTATGAATACACAGAATATTGATCCGTTTAGAGCAGCAAACAGCACTGTAGGAAAGTAAAAGGACAGTGTCATGTTTTAGTAGAATAGGACTAGCTGGAAGGAGCGTGGAGTATTTTTTTGTGTGTGTGTGGATGTACCTAGGATGCAGATCAGACCCAGTCAAATCAATCTTCTTGTTCACTGATAGTAGATGTATGGCTCTCAACTATGTTTTCTCTCATTTTGTACCATGTCTGATGCTCAGTTATTTCTTTGGGAAGCCAGATGCAGCACAATAGCCAGAGAAAGACTAATTCAGCCAAAAAGATGAAGGGCTTTCTGTCCTTTACATGAGCTAGATTGAAGTGACATGGCAGAAAATGAGAGGAAAACAAGAGGAAGTGGACCTCAAATCTCAATAGCTTCCAAGTGTTAAAGGAAATAGTCTATCTTGCCTAGCGGCTAACTTCTTCTATCGACAAAATTTAGTTTCAACACTTCTGCCTCTGAGGCATTGCACACCTTCCTCTGCTGTCTCCTTGGGTTTTGGGTGGAAGTTAACTTCAGCTCCTGAGTAATAAATTCTGGATTGCTAGAGAGGAAGGGCGGAACTGAAAAAGTGAGAAAAATGACGAATTACACAAACTGGAAGGGCTGTGGGATTTTAATGGAGCAATTGTTCTGCTTTGTTTTTTAATAAATATTACATATTTTATGAATGACTGTGATATTATAAGACATCTCCTGTGGCTGGTAGAAGTATTGCTTGAGAAATTGTCTGAAAACAAGTTGCCATGGGGATGTAGCTGCAATACTGTATTAGTAATCAATGTCAATGCTGTGTTGTAGACAGCAGTCACTGAATTGCAAGTATCATAGAGTGAAATCAAAAGATTAGAGTAAGATGTTGGAGAGAATGATGAAGATTGCAAGACTTATAATCTCTTACCTGAATTTTGTGAGCAGTAAATAGCTGGTTATCTTAATGTCAGAAACAAGATTCTGGTCCTAGGTTACTTGTAAGAATCTTGCCTGGTATAGCAGGATCAGAGGGGTTGCTACCTCAGGGTTCTTCCATGCGCTTGGCACTAATTATGCTCTTATTAAAGAATTTAATTGAAGAGATGGGACAAAGTGCTTGTGTTATGGGCCTGTAGAATATTTTCTCCTGTATTTCCCAAAAGACTACCTTTCAGGACACAACTGGAACACATATGAGTGAGTTTGTGTCAGGGATAAGGACTGATTACTGTGGCATTAGCTGTTTGGGGCCTTGTCTGTGCATATGAGAAGGTTCATGATTACTGAGAGCATTCAGTCAGTGATGAACAGTTGTTCTGATGGTCTGTAGTTATGCAGAGTGGGAGTATATTGACATCAGTAGTACATAGCTGTTACTGAGTTTATTTAAGAAATACTGATAAACTAAAATAAGCTTGATTTTTTTTTTGTGTGTTGATGTTATTCTGGCAGTTCATGCTATTTTGACATGTAAATGTTTGATGTGTTGGATTTTATGGTCAAGTGTTGAAATAAATAGAAGTACAACTGTCCTATAAATTGTTAGTTTTCGGTCATTTATTTTTCTACATACTGAATGATTCGTGTCTTGTGAGCTGTGCCTTACCACTAGCATGTGTAGTCAGCTTCCCTGGAGTCCCATTTCCTTTCTCCCTGGTGAAAATGCAGTAAAAAATGAATTACGAAAAAGTGTGGTCCCTAGTGTGTTACTTTCATAACACTATTGCTAAAAGCAGCTGTAGTAGATGAGATGGAACTCCACCTGTTTATAACTTCTTTATTCTAAAATATTGGTTATGAAGAGGTGTTTTTTTTTGGTTTTTTTTTTTCCTTTGCTATATCAAGAGAATTTAGATGTGCAGCAGAAAGTGAATTTTGTAAATGTGGAGAGGTTTTTTCCTATATTTAGAATGCTTGTGTTTAGAATCAGATAGTGTATGTATGTAACCAGATTGCACCAAAAAAAATTTATTTGTTACAGTCCACATGATAAAAATAGTGAAGGGCAGAGGATGAAAGGGGGGAAAAAACCCCACTACAATCCACAAGATTATTATGTTCAGCTGTATAATTGGGTTTTTGGCAAAATTTATTTACTCACAGTAAAGAATTGGCTTTCTTTCATGTGTATAAGGCAAAAGACTTGAGGGTATGCTAAAAATTAATAGGATATTTACTAGAAGAAATTATAGTTAGGTAGTATTTAGGACCAAGTATTATTGAGACATATCAGTGCTTTGCATTTGTTTTTATCTATTAGCTAAAATAAGTTAATTGTTGCTTTCGGTGGTCTAGGAAGATTGCATATTTGAATTATTTTCTATCCAAGGTATGTTAAGGGCATCTTACAGTGTATACATAGCATATACTTATCCTTTAAAAATCTCTTTTAAATGGGAAAACAGCATACCAAATGTCCTTGTTCATGCATTAAAGCTCTTGTTTCCTCGTAGCAGGCCATATGTCTCAGACACGTGTTTGAATCCATGCTGAAATCAACAGGGTTGAACTCTGCCTCTCAATAACGTTGGTCTGTTCTTGACCTTTTTTTTTTTTACAGAGGGACATGTCCCTGATTGGCAAAATCCCTGGTATAGTGCATATACACTGGGATAAGTTCTTAGAAAATTGGCTTCCACGTGTATGAGTGTACATGTGGTGTCTGAGCACAGTGCAGGCAGCACTGTCCTTTAACCCAAGTGCCTGGTCATGTTGCAGAGCTCAAGCTCAGTCCTTTGCTGTCAGAACTGGAGAGATGCTGTTCACAAAAAGAATTGCTCTGATACATATTTCCCATTTACAGACAGAATAACTGGAAATGTTAGCATCAAGAAATCGTGCTGGAAGCATTTTGAGTTCCTGATGATGTTTTTCCCCTTAGTTTTATTTTTTGCCCTTTTTCTTTTTTATTAAATATACATTAAGTAATTAAACTGGGCTTTGTGTCTATCTGAAGAAAATATACATTCAGATTTTGAAATATAAAATTTAAATAATTAACCCCACAATACACTTTTTATTAATTTAAATTTTGGAGTCCAAACTGAGCAACATAATTGATTAATGAAAACATTTGTAGAAGGTAAGACTGCAGTTTAATGAATTTCAGTCCTTTCCCTAGTGTTTTCCAAGAGTAATGTTTGTAGTGCAGTATAAAATTGATCTCCTTTTTACTATTTTCTCTCTATTTATATACTTAAATGAGTTAAAGAATATCAGTTTTCATGAAATGTGGTATAAAGTGTTAGGTAAATTGTTATAAAAGCCAATGCAATCTATGAAACTTAGAACTTCCTGTTTTATAAATTTTATATCTTATACTAATAGATTCTCTAGATTACAAAACAGAGTATTTAACACTTTGGATAGTAAAACAGATGACTGTCTTTTTTGCTTTCTGTTATTTAAGGGGGAATACTACAAAATATTATTACTCTAATAAGTAATCAGTGTCCATTCAAAATTGTGATTAATCTTCAGTATTATTTATTTCCATTACCTGTGAATTAAGCACTGAATGTGACATTCTTTACTGGATATTTTTTTCTCTGTGTGTGATTCTTTTAATGTGTCTCTTTTCCTGCTCATGCATAAATCTGCATTATTGCAATAATCATATTAGAGCCCTTCATTTTCATGCAAGGGCAGGCACAAGTGTTTTAACACCTGTCAGTGTTGCTCAAAACTGACACAGATATCTTTTACAGACTCTGTTCAGTCTCAAGATGTGTATAAACTCAACAATGTCATCAAATCACAATTCAGAGTTTTAGAAACAAAACTTATATTCAAGTTTTAAAGTTACAGCAAGCTGCATGATGATGATGGTAATGATGGTGTGTAGGAGGTGATTTCATAACCATGAAAAAAAATGCAGCTTTGTTCTGCTCCTTGAAAATCGATGCAACCTCAGAAGAAAACAAACAAAATATTTCACTGTTGATTCTCCAATATAGGATGGGGTTTGGGATGGAACATAGTTGCTGTTAATGCTCTTATTCCATCAGCCATCACCTGGGGTTAAAGATCAGGTGAGGTTAAGGAACAGCCCCTTAGTCTTCTATCTGCTAAGTTGTCTTAGCCTCCTGTGCAATTTTTCTATGAAGAAGAGGTCTAAAGCTTCCTAAATGCTATTAAATCTGCATCAGATCAGGATTATGAACTTTTATTAGCTTTTTAAGCTTTTCTAATCACTGTGGTTAGTTTTTGGTTTTTTATGGGGTTTTTTTTTTGTTTTTTTTTCTGTTTGTTTGTTGGTTTGGTTTCTTTTTTGGGGGCTTTTTTTTTTTTTATAACGAACTGTTTTCTGCTGAACATTTTTGCTTGTTGAGAACTGCATCCTTTTTATTCTCAAAAGCTGATGAAGTTTTGCTAGTAGTCTCACAAACAGCCCAATCCATGTCTAGTAACTGCAACTATGTTAGAATATGTGAAAATTCATATACTCAGCACAGTGAAATACTTACTTACTTTAATCGAATATATCAGGTTACAAATTAAATTATAGGCGCACAATTTTAGTTATTATTTGTTTTGATTGTTTCCATAGTATATATTCCAAGCCTCATTAAAAAAAAAATCAAAATCAAAACAAACCTGGATACGGTTGTGTTTTAAAATTGCTTTTTCACTGTTCTGTCCTTCAATTATTCTCTCTCTAGTAACTCTGTTGAATGACTACTTTCATAAGTAGAATATAACTTACTGCAACTTGTTCAAAGATAGTTTTCATGTTTATTTAGGTATCTTAGTTTACAATTTTCATGACTTGCTTGAATAGAGTACCCTGAACACAGTGTAAGAACTGTCAAATAAGGCTCTAAATGAGAATGAGATACAAGTCCTTGCTCAGATATGGACCCTTGCTGTGAAATGCTTTCCATCTTAAAGTGAGAGTGCAATTTTGCTAGTCCTTCAGTTCTTTTTCTGGTGCTCTTTTAGTGATGCTCAACATCACTAAACCCTCACCCTACTCACTTGTAGGAACAAAGCTAACTCCAGAAAACCTCTAAGTTTACAGTTTGAGCCTTTCTCTCTGGATGGAAAGAAACCTTTTTTGTTTTTTTCTAATAAGCAACCGGTAAATGATATCATGAAAATATTCAACCCACAATAGAAAGTCTTGTATAATATACCATGCCTTTTATTTAAAAGCAATCTCAAAATTATCTTGCAAGGTTTTACTTGTCTTTAGACAATTATTTTGGTAATTGAAGACAAACATATTTTGAAACTTGAGTTCTGCATTCTTAAGTTTTCCTGGTGAGTTTATACATTTAATACTGTCTGTGTATAAAAGCTGTTCTTCTAGCACCATTAAAACACCGATTACATGTTATTTAAAATGTTCATTTTTAAGCCAAGTTTTAGTCGGGCAAGCCAATTAATGTGAATGAGCTTTTCTTTAATAGGCCTAAAGTTAAGTAAGTCTTTTTTTGCTCTATCAGAACCTAAGACATGATCCTACTGATTAACCTAGATTCTCCTGCCTCTTCTGTTTCTGAGGATTTGCTGGTGTTATGGCTTGAACATTAAATCTCTGTTTATCTACCTGTTTATATGTTCCTGTGAAGTTGTCAGAACAAGAACGAAAGTGAAAATTTTCACAAGCATGAAATAAAGTTGCATATACAAAATCTGTTGCCGTTCAGTGGGATTAGTATACTTAATAAGTTTCGTATTTGAATCTTAAAACAAACTAGTTTGTGAAAATTTTCCACTGTATGAAATTAAAATCAATCTTATTAATTAATTAATTTAAACCAAAGTGAGACCATTATTAAGGCCTTACTTTGGCTTAAATTAAAGATCTTTATTCTAGAATAGCAGAGAACTTTTCAAGGAAGAACTGAGGTGACTTATATCTAGACAAAAAACAAAAAAGGAGGAATAACATAAAAGGTATAAAAGCCTGTGTTGGCTGAAATGAAGAACAGGCTTTCTGCCTCAGAAAAGAATCTTAGGAAAAAAAGTGCAGAACAATATGAAATAAAAGCCTGGAAATAAGTCCTTCTGCTCTGAAAAGATGAGTGAGAATGAGCATAACTTTTTGTGTTTTCTTACTAGCACAAAACTATTTTTTAAAAAATTACTTTAATATGCCAACATTAATTAATTAATTAATATAATGAACTATTATGTGTTCAAAGATACTGTTACATGAATCAAAATCGAGACAGTTGAATTTTTTGTGTTGTTGCTGTTTTCGTGTCCTTTTGCCATCCTGAGAATAAAAATGGTGATAATATGCATAGATGTTAGAAAAAACAAGGTATCAAATAGTCAGAGAAACACATGAAAATGTCACCGTTTTCTTCATGTCAAAATTGACTTCCACTGATTGTTACCTGTTTTACAAATTACCTGTATTTAAAAATAAAAATGCACAGTTTCTTAAGACAGAAAAAAACATTCCACTCATCCTGTTTATGGATTCCCCTCCCCTTAAAAGAAAAGAAAAAAAAAAATCATATATGTATAAAATGCAAATCAGCATGCATACAAGTTAATTTTCACTTTCTGATAAAAAAAATGAAAAATTACAGAACCACAGATTGGGTCAGGTTGGACAGAGCCACAGTGGTGATGTGGTCTAGTCTCCCAGCTCAAGCAGGGTCATCCTAGAACACATTGCACAGGATTGTGTCCAGATGGTTCTTGAACATCTCCAGGGAGGGACGGTACATGGAGTCCACAGCAATCCGCTCCAGTGTTCAGTCACCCTCACAAGTAAAAAAGTTCTTCCTCATATTCAGATTATTAAGATTAAAGAAGTTTGAGTTCAGTTGTTGCACTGAAATTTACTGATAGTGCCTATCAAGAGTTTTTAATAATTGGGTTTTTTTATTGTAGAAGGTTTTTGTTTGTTTTTTTTTCTGTCCATAACGTTGAGTATTGGAAATGGAAAACTCGGCAAATATTAATTAATCAGGGAAGACATGGAGACATCAGAGTAATGAGGTTGTATGGTTAACAGTGATTCTAGTATGTTTGGCCAAAGAAATGTCACAGGAACAATCATAGACTTAAGGACATCTGAGTTAAAGTGTGGTGTGATTATCACTTTGCACAATTACCTTTTCCTTATTTGTTTTAGTTTTCCTACAAGTACACCCAAGCTCAGTCTCTGGTAGCATTACCTAGGTAGTCTCAGCTTTAAAGAGTATTACTCAGATTGTCATCTGGGCGGTGTGGACTTTGCAAGACCTGACTCTCCAAAAAGCCCCCATATGCTTCTGGAATGATCTGTGGAATTCAGCTGCATCTCTCACAAATCTCTGTGAAATCGAGCCATTCCTTATGGCTCTCTAACTTCCCTGTTGCCTGTTTTGCTATATTTGGTGGTTTTTGAACATTATTCAGTTAGTCTAACCCAGGCAACAAATTTCTCTGCAGTTAAACAGTTATGTGCAACCTAGAAAATCAAAAAATACATAAATACTTTATATTATGTATTAAGATTTCAAGAACAATATCAATAAAAACATACATGTTTCTAAGCAGTTTAGAGTACAGTACTGAACTGCTAGCAAAGAAAAATAGTTAAATGTCTTTAACTGCTTCTGAAGCCTCAAACATCTGCATTAGATCTCTCTTCCATTTCTTTATTTTTTGCTAGTCAATGGGATGCTACCATACTGCTCAGGGGAGCTCTTGCTATTAATTTTTGAGAAATAATTTGTTAGGACAAACAGTACATGTGTATTATACACAAGTGTGCTATTGTAAGTTCTATCTATTTAAACTAAGTAATTTCTCATCAGTGTCTCATCTATTTGCTTTGTTCCCTGATTGGGTGACCTGACCTTAATATACGGGAAGGATGACTCAAGAAAACATCTTTATTCTGCTAGCAAGTTCCTTGGGAAGAGAAATGGCAGAGAAGAAAAGCCTCTGCTGCTTTGGGAATATAAAAGAACCTTTGCACTGCCTTGCATACCTGTATTACCCTTGACTAGCTACATGGACCCCAGATATAATTGTAGATGAATTGCTCTCTGGTTGAGGAAAAGAGAGAGACATGAGTCAGATTAATGAATCATCTCTCTGTGTTTCACAGTTGTTCCTTTCACAGCAGGTAACGGCTAGCATGACTGTTTGTGCAATTTTATTTACAGAAACAGTGGTTGGATTTCATCTAACTAATTGTGTTGTTGCTGTGTTGTGCTTCTGACAGTCACTCTGTGCAAATTGTATGGGTATAGTTGCAAAAATATTCCTTCAGTTGTTGGTTTTGTCATTTCATTTCTCTTACCCTGGAGTTTCCACATCCCTGCTTATCACAGGCAAAGTAGTTTGGTATGAGGATGGCACTGAATCCCTTAATCTTGTTTTAATGTCATGTTTAGAGTATCTGTTCATTGTAGCATTAATTGCCTGCATACATGCAGTGCTGTTTGCAAGTTAAGAACTTCTTTAGTCTTGTTTGCAAACTTTTCAGATCCCTTTTTGTTCAAGAAAGATGTTTCATAACTCATTTAACTCTCACACAATGTCTTTGGTCAAGAGGTATCAAATCCATTGGTTTGTAGCGTTTGATAATTTCCTGTGCCTATTTATGAATATAGGAATGCCTTCTAATAACCATCTTCAATGTTTTTTTCAAAAATCAAGGACCCTTACGTCATATTTACAATTCACCACTTGCATTTAGTGTAAAAGACAGTTCAGCAGAGCACAGCTCATCTTGCACATCATCTAACCAAAGCACCAATTAGACGAACTTTTAAAAATCCTGCTGTGACAATAAAACTTTGATTGCATAGTGGTTCTAATAAATCTTCAGCAGGTGAGGATCTTATGTGACCCATCTGTTTGTAGTCTGGCAATGATAATCCCTCTTATAATGCAAATTTCAAAGGCTGATAAGGTTTTATTATGGAGCATTTATGCTTAGTATTAAAAATTATTGTGTATATATATTTGTAATTATTTTTTACAAAAAAAACAAACCTAGACTTTCCCCAGAATTTTCTTTTTAATTTTATTGTTGTTACTGATTAAAACAAAACCATTCTTCTTTGAATAACATATTTTTTAAGATGTAGAGAGTTTTCTGTGGGGCTTTTTTGGGGCTGTGTTTTTGTTTGTTTGTTTGTTCTGTTTTGTTTTGTTTTTTTTTAATTTTGTATCATATTGGGAGTCAGTGTGTCTAGAATCCTTTATCTGGAGCATTAAGTATGAATCTCCTTGGCCATATAAGGTGCTGGATTAGTCACCTAGTGTAATGTGGCTGGTTTTCATTTTTTGTGAGTGGTCCTTCAGATGATGCTATCCATTAAGAAATCCACTAAAGCTTGTGTTCAGCGATAAGCTATGCACAGTACCAGAAGAAAGTATCCTGATCATGAGTTCACATTGATTTTTACACATTCCTTGAACTCCTATTAAATCTGCTATTTTAAGACACAAAGGACTGTTGGTACACAACAGTCTTGACATTATATTATATTTTTCAAAAAAAAGGAATGATAAATCAGATGCTAGCCCAGTAAATATTTGTGAGTTTCTTTTGTCATAGGCAACATGAAAACCTTTAGAATGGTTTTGGTTTTTTTGGCTTTTTTTGGTGACTATTTGTCTCTTTCAGCTTTTCACACTTCGTTCATCCTCATGGTACAATTGGGTAAGATTCCAGTGTTTTGTTTTTTTTTTTCCCCAGTGAAGCCCATCTAGAGGAAACACATGACTAATCTCCTTTAATCCAGGCGGGAAGGCTGGTTCAGCATTTCTGTGCTCTTTTAGTTACAGGTGCTGCTAGGCTCTTACAACTCTCTTCATAACAAAATCAGAATGGGAGTTCATGCCTCCTTCTGTAAGGAATGTGACACCTCTTCTATTAATAAATGTAGAATTATTAATAGACAGACACTGAGTATCTTGAGTTTGAAGGGACCCACGAGGATCATCAACTCCTGGCCCTGCACAGGACATCTCCAAATGTCACACCATGTGTCTGAGAGCATTGTCCAAATAATTTTGGAACTCTGACAGGCTTGATGATGTGACCACTTTTCTGGGGAGGCTGTTCCAGTGCCCTGTCACCCCTTAGGTGAAGATCCTTTTCCTAACATCCAACCTAAACTTCCCTTGACACAAGTACATGTCATTTTCTCAGGTCAGCAGAGAGAAAAGATCAATGTCTGCCTCTCTCCTTCCCCCTATGAGGAAGTTGTAGACAGCAATGAAGTTGCAAAAGCTCTTACTCATATAAAGTCTATTTTCTTTTGTGACCCCAGCTTTAACTGGCGCAACCTGTTCCAGCCAGCCAGGTAAGTTTTTAGTGCTTACTAAGTTACCACGCAGTCTAGACTCTGAATAGTGTAATTATTTCTTACACTGGAAATAAAAGTGAAAAAGGGAAGAAAAATAACTTTTGTCTAGGACCTGAATCAAACCAGTGCTGGTTGATTGCCAGGGCTGCAGCTAGGATTTTAAACAAAAGGTTTTTAATTTTCTATTTCATAATGACAAAATAAATCTTAAAACAAACAAACTAAAAAAAAAAAGCCCTAGAAAACTCAGGGTGTTAATGCTGAATGGAAAGCCATCTCTGGTCTTTTCTTCTTCATTTTTCAGTCTCAAGATATTATGAACATAATATAATATTTTTAAGAAGGAAAAGATCTGACTAGCCTTATGCGCTAGAAATAAAGAAGAGCCCATACTTGTGCTGAATTAAAAGTTTAGGTACAAACTGTCTAAAACCAAACATACAATGCAAATATATCTAAAAAACCCACTAACTTTCAATTTAGCCTCTGAAAACTATTGTAATAATTAAAAGCTAATTACTTATTCAGCAGTTGTTAATCCAAAAATATGGCTAAGCTTTATTTTCTGTGATCTTTACAGAATAGTAATAGATCAGTTTTTGTTACCTCAAAGCTACTGGAGATGAGTCATTAAAACAAGAAATACTAATTTAGAAAAATATATCAATAAACCTTATGAAATATTGAAGGTAAAAGGAATATTTAGAAATTGTATCTGCCTCGAACAGCAGAAAAATTGAAAAGAGAAAGTTTTATACTTTAAAAAAAAGCCTAGATTGTAAATACTTTTGGAAGAAATCCAAGGTGCTACAACCTGTAGAATTAATGGAGGCTTCTGACTGTCTCTTTGAGGCTCCAAGCCAGTAGTAGGAATGGAGTCTCATAAGTATGGGCTATTTGATGTACGTATGTCAGTCAGGATAGTGTGGAAAAATCCATCACACTTTGCTATCTGAAATAATTTCAAATGGCTTAATGCTAACTCTGCAGCTAAATGCTACTGCTACCTTTGAAAAATCCAGTGGGAAGAGAAACTTATTTTTACCTTTGCAGTGACTATTCTTTGGTATCTAATTACAACATTGGGGCATGTAAAACCCACATCTCTAATGCCAAATTGTCCTTCTTTTATGTAAGCCCTTTTTCAGAGGACCAGCTAGCTTGCTTACTCATATGAAAGATTTCTCTGTTGTTATGTTTTGGCTGTTTTAGAATTCCCTAAAATACATGATTTCCTTTTCTTTAATAGTATTCCGGGATGTGGCTGTTTTTTCTTTTGTTTCATCCTGACCTTTTGGTGTAACTGTTTCTTTCTTTGTGGGTAGATGGGTAGGGAGAAAAAAAAAACCAAAAAACAAACCAACAAAAAAGGAGGGCCTTTCTTTTCCTTTTCTTGATTTTAATTTGGGCAGTGTCAGCAAGAGTGATGTACTCGCCTAAGTAATTAATTTTGTATCATGTGTTTCTCCGATTGTAAATTGAATCTAAGAATATCCCAGCTTTTTGCACATACTGCATAACAACCTGCATAATAATCATTTAGCCTCTACAATTGTCCTTATACTGTTTTATTTCTTTACATGGTCTATATTTTTAAATTTTTTGATACCAACTGTGTTAGCAGTCGGCTTGATCTGTGAATTGTATGTGAAAATGTGGAAGTTAGAAGAGCTTTTGGGTAATGGAATGCAAAAATGATAGGGAAAAATATACCAGCGTTGTACTTCTCTTGCCAATTTCAGCATACCAATTCCCAGAAATCTATATTCCTTGTGGAATTTTGTTCCATGATTTTTGTTCCCAATTAATATTTTCTTTATTCAGCTGTCTTTTTTCTTGAACTGTATTATACATATTTCTTACATTTCATAGACATTTTACTGCTGGATTTTTTACATCTTCTCTAACAGCTTCAGCTGCTTCCCCTTGAATTTTCCAATCTGCTTCTCTGTCTTGATTTGTTTTCCAGCGATTTCTCAGTGTCTCTTTTGTATTTTTTTCCATTTTTTCTCATGTTATTTATTTTTTAATAATGCCTGATTGTTTGTTATTTTTTTTTGATTCCCCTATCCACCCTTTTCTTCCCACAAGAGAATTTCTGTTACCATATATGAAAGAACAATCCTTATTTTTTATGGAGGTGCCTTTATTTCTTTTCCTGGTTGTTGCAGTTGTTTCTATTTATTTTATAAAGGGGAGCTTATGTAGAATAATTTCATAGGTAAAGTAATATTTGGTACTAGATTACTCTAGATACTTTTTGGGGTTTTGTGAGTAGATATGCTCTTTACCAAAATGCTCTGTGTAAATGTGAAAGAGTGTTACAAGAAATAACACCCCTTGATAACTTACAGCCATCAGCTAAAATTGCTGGCTTAAAAAGATAAAGAGAGGGGCCTTAAATGCTCTTTTCTCTCTATTTCTTTAGGAAACTGATCAAGTTCCAAAGTGATAAAGACTATATTTCAGAATAATAATATACCTACAGATAAATTTAGCAATATTTAGGCGTTTGATGTCTCATGCAATTATCTTACCAATTAATGGAAATTTCCTTATGCCATAGAAGTACAAAAAGGGTCCAGTTTCCCATTTCTAGAAGGTCTGTCAATATAGAACTATACTCAAAATATTCTTGGTTATTGGAATCACTATTAAATTATTTCAAGAGTATTTTCTTAATTAGAGTTTTCTTAGTTTTCACTCTCATATACTTAGCTACAACTAAAAACAACAAAGAGGCAAGACAACAACATGTAATACAGTTTTAAATGTGTTGCAAAACAGTTTCTTCATTCTTTCTGTCAGATTGACTAGCATGTGCAGAAGACAGACAATTATATATTGTCTCTCTATTACCTAGGCTGAGAAGGACTTGGTGCTTCAGTTTCTCATGTAACTTCCCATAGCTCAGCTCTACCAACCTTGGGAATAGAGAATGGAAATCAACTGTAGATGAACAGCTTTCCTGCATCTACCTAGAAATGTCATTTTTTTCTGCCAGTTACCTGAGGTCTTCAGGAATACTGTATATTCTCTTGGCAATCTATCAAACTCTTACTCAAAGCATAGAACAGAAAATCACATTAAATTTTCCTTTCTGGTACTAGTGCATTATTCTGCCTTTGGTCTCCGGGTCAATACACCATTGTTTCTGCAGTGCTGAAGGAAATAATATTGGCAATAAGCAGTAAATAAAGGCAATGCAGGAAGTGAGATTTTTCTGGATGATTATTTATATATAAACAATAACAATGATTCCAAACTGTTCCAATTTTGGTATTTTTTTTTTCCTCATAGGAGGAGATTTACAGGGCAGAGGGCAGAGAGAGAAGTCAGAAAGCGTATGAGCAATGTAATTTATGGCAAGCTCCATAGCTAATTGTCACTCAGTCACATGGAACTGAAAAAGGATATGTAAAAGATAAGTTGAACTGGACTAAATGTGTGTTTACAAAACTCAGTCATTCAGAAGAATTCAAATGTGGGTCAGTTGGATGGAAGATAGGGGACACTGAAATTCAGGGCAAGTACCCATTGCAAAGGATGCATCTCCTCGTGGTGGTGAAACAATACACATTTTGCATCCCTATGCTACTATTAGTTTCCTGGGCATTTATTTTAGTGTCTTAAACTAAGCAGCAACTACTGTGCTGCAATGATTTCCAGCAATGCTGGTGGAACTTTCCCACCTCATCTTATTTAATTATTTATTGAAATTTTAACTCACTCTGACAGTCTCTTGAGCAACACAACTCATTTTCCTGAGGGCTCCCAGGAGATAGCTGTAACACAAGTCTACTCTGCAGTTGCATTCATCTTTATAACAAAAGCTATAAATCAGGACACTTACTCAGAAGCTGCAGACAAGAGCAATGAGCAGGCAGCATCTCAGTATGTTAGCTTCAATTTTAGTGATTTTAGAAATTAATTTCTTTTTTTTCCCCCTCTGTTCACAGTTTTCTTGTCCAGTCTTTGTTTTACTGTCTCCTCTGTGTTAACTGTATGAAGTGTTTCCTCCGAACTTTCCCCTGCAGATGCACTCTGCTGTCTTCAAGGTAGATTTGAGGTTTCTTTTGGGGTGGGTGTCACGTTTTTGTTAAATGCTTATTCTAGACCTTTAGTAGGAGACTTCTAAATAAGGACCTTTGTACTGAGCATTAATTCGGATTTGACTTTAAAAATGTTTACCAAAGGTGTAAAACTTCAAAGAATCTTCACTTAAAACCCCTTCTCTTTTAATTGCTGAATTTGTCTTAGTGGAAATGATTCTTTAGGCTTCATGTACAATTCAGGAACTGTTGCAGGCATGACCTTCTAAGTAGGATTATAACATGAAGTAGATATCATTGTACTGTTTTTTTTTCTGGTGCTGTCATTGTTATTGTTATTATTACTACTGCTAAGTATATTTTTTTCGGAATAAAGAATTTTAAAACTTTAATTTTGGGTTCAGGTGCTTAAAATTAAATCTCTTAATTGAATCTAATAAAGTAGTGGCTTTACTAAATAAAAATATGCCTCCCAGTTAATGCTAATTGTAAAGATGAACAGATACTTTTTAAGATGAAAAAGCCCTTCCTATTTTGCCGTGCTTTTTTAATCTAATTTGTTCCAATATATTTGAATATTATTTTTAATATGGTAATATAAACGTATATTATTGATAATGTATATTATACACATATACTCACATATCTATATCTGTGAGGGGAGAGAAACAAAATTCTGTTTAGTATATCTTGATTTGTTGATGGCTTCTCCACTCATGCACACATTTTTATGAGGCAAGAATTTTTCATCACAACAATCCCCACAGTTTTTATAAAAGAAAGTTTAAAAGTAATAATCTAAAATACATTTTAAATGTGCTATTTTGAGAAATCTCAATGCACTTTGCATACCATTTTTAACTTATTACCTGCTGCTTGTGGTCTTATGAATGGCTCCCAGGCATTTCTCAGGATGGAAACAAAGGGAAGAAAAATAATACTTGAATGGATACAACTAAAGCATTCATATTTTGTGAGATGCTTCTTAATTTTAATGTACATCTAAAATATAACAATGACTAATCTATTCAAATAGCTCATCTGTATATATAAATCTATACCAGGAAACTGCATGCCTCAAGGCAAAAAATTATTTCTACCAAGAATCAGCAAAGAATGCAGAAAGGTAAGGAAACTAAGAAAGAAGCATAATATACTCAGAAACAAAAGTGAGACCCAGAAAGTCTGGATTGTGTCCTTGATCTAACTTAGACATCATACAACATTTAACTGTTAAAAAAAAATCCTATTAAATCAAATTTGAACTTATAAGAGATAATCATTCTTTATGTGATATAGATGTTTTCTGAGATGGAATGGCGGGATTTTAAGGGAATGGTGTCTTGGACTTCACAAGGATTGAGGAGAGACTACAGTGCTATGTAAACAAGAAGTAGGATAATGCTAATTGTCTAAAAATTTGTTTCTTCAGTTGAAAATGCCAGAGTTTCTTATTGAGGTCCTGCACAACCACAAGAGACTGAAGTTCTTTACTTCAGCAAAACCCACAGTCCTGAACTGAGTAGTAGCAATGGAAAACACACCCTTTCTGTCTAATGTGCAGTAGTCTTGAAGTATTCTTTCATTGTTCTGATGAGGAATTGTTCTCAGCTAAGAGGTCTGGTCTTCCAGTATTATTATAGACTTGAAAGAAACAGAAGTTCAAAAAAATTGCAGCCAAAAGCCACCTAATGAATTTTCTTCCACTGCAATGTTTTCCTATCTGATTTCTAACTTCTTGTTCAGTTCTTCTTTAGGGATTTTGAATTTATTTTGTTGGGTTCCTATGAAACCTAGAAACAAAATTAATTTAGTTTTGTTTCTGTTTATGTAGCTTTATGATAGTCAAAGAAAAGCAATAGTGCAAGATTCCAATTTTTGCAGTTTCAGTTGCATGTTTTCAGACTCCTGATGGACTGACTGATATGATCATCATCAGATAACTGAATAAATGGTTACCTTAATGTAACTGTTTCTCTAAGGTTGAAGAAATACTTTACTTTCAAGGTACTTGGCTTTAAGCACTACATCAACTTCCACATATATTCACATTTTACTTTTGTAGTATAAAAGGTTAAATTTTCCTTTCTGAGGTTGAGAAAATATAGTCAATATAATGAAAATACTGATATCAAAATAACATTAACTTCCTGTCAGTATGGAATAATTTTATGATGTCCTAGATGATATTGGTTGGAATTTATATAAAGCAGAAGGTGTAAAAATGCACATTTTGACTTAAAGCTTCCTGTAAGTCTGGTCTAGTGTTGACTCTGAATTTTCAATGCCCATTCTTTCAAAACCCATTATAGACTAGGTATTTTTCATCAAGCTGGATATCTGTGTGGTGTACAGAACATCAAAAACTCATATGAAATGATTCAGCCATCACTGTTTAATGACACTGTAGCTGTGATTTTTGTTCTACTGCCAGACCAGACAATGATTTGTAGGTAAAAACCAAAGGAACTGTTCTGAATCATCCAGGTTTTAATGATGTGAGTGTTTTCACAGCTTATGGGAGCCATGCTAAGTCTTATTATATTTTAACATAAACAATCAGGAAATGCTTTTACAGGAAGGATTGAAAAGAAACTTTAGTTCCAATGACAGTCTTTGACTGACTGCTTAGTACACCTTTGAGTGTAATCTAAGGTCAGAAACCTGAAAATTGCTGGTTTTAGTGATGAGTCTTTCTTTCCTTTTCATATCAGATAGAAAATGGTCGGCTTTGGAACTCTATTGTGAAGACCTCAGAAGAAATACCACTTTTTCCAGTCAGCTTTTCACAATGTAAATATAATTTGAGCTTTCCCAAATGGGCAGCTAAACCATGAACAAGCAGAAAAACCCAAGTTGGACTGAATTTCTGAAGCAGACTGCACCTTCTCTCTCGGGAACTTATTGAAGGATTACAGTTGAAAAGGACAAGAGAAAGAAAACCTTGAACAGGAATCTTATACTACAATGAGAATTACAAGTACATCTTGTATCTGCCCAGTCCTAGTTTGTCTCTGTTTTGTGCAGAGGTGTTATGGAGCTGCTCACCATGGCTCCATCAAGGTGACCAGAAATCAAACCAAACACATAGAAGGCGAAACAGAAGTGCATCATCGTCCAAAGCGTGGATGGGTGTGGAATCAGTTCTTTGTTTTAGAAGAACACATGGGACCAGATCCTCAGTATGTGGGAAAGGTAAGGTAGTTGTTTTCTTTTGGCTTTGGTTTGTTTTCTTCCATCCTCTGAAATGTGGAACTGGTAAGAGGCAAACAATATATCTCCTTAGATGGCACCTCCTCTTTTAAAGAAAGACACCCCTTGTATTGCTGCATATATTTACCGTGAACTTGGCAGTTGCCTGTGTATATTGTGTTTATTACTGAAAAGATAAATAAAAGTATATAGGATGAAGATACTAAAATATGATAGAATAGTTTTTCTTTTGAACTCAGCGAAGCACAGAGTGAGAGCAGTTGATCCTGTTACATCAATTTCCAAAACCCTAAATGCATGGGGTAGCTGCTAATTGCTTTTCCAGATTATTTCAGATTTATATTCAGTTCTGCTTCAGAACTGAATATTACAAATGCAATCTAAGCTCCATAGGGTATTCATTCCACTCTAAATGTAGGGTGGAAAAGGTCTCCTCCAAAAGGAAATCCTCTGTGTTTTTTTTCATAGGAGGTGACACAAGGTGTTACTTGTTAGACTTCCTCAGAAGTCTGTGAGAACAAGCCCTTCATATTTTCTGATATATAGAGTGAACTTCAGACATAAAGTTCAGACTAATGTAATTGAACTGAAGCCTGGCCAGCCAAAGTCTGATTCGTCATGTGTAATGTTGTCTGTAGAGATTGGGTTTTGACTGCATTAAATAACACAAAACTCTCTATATAGCTTTAACTGACGATATATGACAGAGGAAGTTTTGCTCTCTCTGAAGACTGTCTTGCTGCATTATGGTAGAATTTTGTTCTTAGATGATCTACATGAGTCCTAATTTCCTTAATGAAATCTGAGAAATACATAAAATATGAGGAGTAAAGAAAGATGGTTAATAGGGTAGAAGTCATGGAAAAATAATTATATAATTTTAGCTTCTCTTGAAATTGGGAATTCTGAAAATTATATTTAGAAAGATATGCAAGGAAACCAGTAGCTTTTGAAATCACAGATGTCTGGTAGTGAGGGCTTCCAAATTTGAACAGTATCATATGAACTAAAAATAAGAAGTGGAACAACTGTATTTAAGAGACTGTTAGCACAAAGGCTGAAAAAATTCTGTTATGCCAAACTTTGTAAAATACTAAGTATTTCAGAATGCCAAAAATTATTAGGATATGTGAAGGAAATTTAAATTGAGAAAGGACCTTTCTTAATGGAGGTAGCGGTCTGCATTGAATGAGAAGCTTTTAAAAATGGGTAAGGGGATTAGGAGATATGCCTTCAGACCACTTTACTCCAATTAACATTTTCATAAATTATTTTCGAATAGAATTTTTTTTTTCAAAAATAGTTGATGCAAAGCTATGCAGGAGAATCAAAACATTGTCTGAAAAGAGCTAAATATTATGATTATGATGTAGATATAGAAATAAAGAGCAAACCTCAGGAATACAGAACAATATAATGAATTTCTGTTGAACACTAATGATATATTGTAATTGACAGAGGAAGAGAAAGATCTGGCTACCAGATCTATTGTTATGCTTTAAAGAAGGTGAATATTATACTAAGCCTTAAAAGCCGATATATAAAAAACAGGGGGAAAGGGCACTGAAGCCATTGTGGAAAATAATGTCACCCTATTTGCTATTCTGGTTACTTTTGGCCAAGAAAAATGGATTTATATTTGAAGCTGTACAGGAAGAATTGAACATTATAGCTGGGACAGTAATGCAAAATAAAATATGTTTGTTTAATTACTTCCACAAATAATAGAGGAGGGCACATGATATTCTATAAATACACCTCAGAAGAAACCACAATGAAGAAGAAAAGATATTTAGGTTGATTGCAATTTTACTTGAAAAAAAAAAGAGGTTTTGGTGGCCATGAGTTAATTTAGTTAATTTCGAATGAAAAAATAAGTCAGATTCTGAAAGAGGCTACTAACAGGAAGAAGGAAAACAAAAGTTGAAGGAGTTTCAAAGAATAGCATATTTGTCTTTAGGAAAGCATTTATAGACATGATTGCATGCCAGAACAGAACCCTGGATTCAGTGAACTAAAGCACAGTCCCTTTCAATTTTATGTCCTTATGATACTATTATATATTTCCTTTCATCCTCTGACCACTCTATTAATGCCACATTTACAGAGATCAATGAATAGAATTTCTTTCAATCCTTTGTGGTCAAAATGTGACTGCATGCCTTATTTGAGGACATTTCTTCCTCTGTACTTACCCATTTTTCTCCCATTTTCCTCAAATAATTTCCTCTGGTGCTCATAATTTTCTACTGTGAGTACTTCTCAACATTACTAAGCTTATCTTTGCAAAAGCTTTGTAGAACTTAAAAGAAACTGTACTCTATTTTCCATTTGGTGTGATGTTTCTGATGACCTGACTTGAAGAAAAGATCAATTACATTAGCTCAGGCATAAACTTTTAATTAAAAAAAAAAAAAAAAGGGGGGGGGGGATGGGGAGGAAAGCCTGGCTGAGACTGTCATAATATTACTAATTAGCAAAATTTCAGTAGCAGTCATTTAACACTAAAACCAGACATTTCAGAAAACTAGATTTTTACTAATGTTGCATTTAATTGTACATACCTCATCAAGGTCTCATTTTAGTTGCCTTTAATTTGACAAGTAATTTTCACACAAAGCCCCTGAGTTATAAAGTAAGTCAGTGCCCTTTTATTCCAGGCTTCTGTTGGGTGGCAGCATGCTGTCAATTCTGTCAATTATTAATTCTGTAGACTACTCTGCTTCACTGGAGAGAGTTTTGCCATTTGAGATCTGTCCTTTCACATATTTCACACCCAATTTGGGAGTAACATCACAGAAAACAGAGTCATTATGTACAATGGTGTTATAATGCTCACAGTCATTGTCATGGAAATGTACAGTGAGGACAAGAATAAAGTAGGCCTGCAATGAAAATGGTAAGCTTTCTCATTCTTACTGTGAAATGATTGTCAAGAGGATGGATTAATTCACTGCAATCATCACAAAAACAGTGTTAGGACAACAAACTATCATTGTATTTTAATATCAAGCATACTGCTGTTCCTCAGTCAGTCATTATTCCTTTCCTCTAAGAAAATGTCATTTGGAGAATTGAAATTTGTATAGAATTAATCCCTATTAACCATACTCGCAAGGTTTTTCTAGGAACATGGCAAGGCACAGGTCCTGGAAAAATGATCCTTTCGTAGATATTGTCTGTGGTTCTCAGATTATTGATCTGGTTCCCTGCTGTTGCATTTGGAGTAAGTCTTCAGTGTTTCAGAGTATGTTTCACTGATGAAAGAAACCCCCCAAAAAAGTTTTTTATTTAAAAAGATATCTTTAAAGTGTTTAAAACCACAATGACTTATTTTACCAAAATTATTAACTATTTGTGGACCGTTTCTGGAAAACTTCTGAATGATCAGAGGCATCTGGAAATGTTAGTTAAGAGACAGTAATCACCTGCAGGTGCAAGTATGTGTGTGTATATGTCTGTGTAGGTGTGTTTGCAAAGCAGAATCTGTGAAAATTTGAGTGAGGAAAATTAAATATCCTTATCTCAGGTAACTAACTTGAATGTACAGACTGAACTTTCAGTTATATGAGACTTCTTGTCTTTTGTGTGTCTCTGATGTAAATTATTCCAATGAAGTTATAGCCGTGAGTGCAGAAAGGGGCAGGGTTAGGAAATGCACTATGACCTGATGGTGAATCAGTTACCTACTGCACCATCTCAGAGGAATGAAGATTTTCCTGCAGAAATCTAGAAATACTTGGTCTGTAGAACTTCAAGCTTTTACATTTCTCAGTTGTCATGGCTATATAATTTACATTTCTCTTGCATTTTCTCCATCTTCCTAGGTTAGCTAACTCATGTCTCAACATTTGGAAAAAAAAATATCAAATAAAGAATTTTAGGGAAGAAGTGAAGCAGACTATGTGTTTCAGTCCATAACATTTTCAACCTTCACATCTCTGTCTCCAGAGGGTCTGTTCCTTCTTAAAAGGATATTTCTAAAAATCGGTTGCATTGGAAGAAAGTCGTAACTACAAATTTGCTGTGCTTTAACTTTGGAGGGGGAAGTAAATAAGCAGCGATAAAACAAAGATCACTGTGGATTTGGGGCTGAGTGAGTCATGCTATAAAGACTAAATAGCAGAGGAATGTGACTGACACAAGACTGACAGTTTATCTGTGAACCCTTTTGATCTGTGAAATACCAAACCTATACAACTTAATCCACTTCAGATGTCCTCTGAAAAGTCAATAGGAATGACTGTTCAGATCTGTGTTGGTTTTCAGCTGCTTTTTTCTTCCCTAATTTGGGGAGTGGCACTTTGCTTAGCTCTTACATCTTTACCTGTAATGTAAAAAAACAGTTTCAGATTTATGTTGATGTAGGAAATAAGGAGGTATGGAACAGTTGGAAATTAGAGTAAATAAAGGAAAGGGGAGAAGAAAGTAACAATTAATATGTCTTAAAATGTTTGTACTGAAAGTTAGATTAGGAAAGTAATCCCAGGTGTTATATTGGATTTATAAGGTAATAATTCTTTTAATGTATCATTTTGTTCTTAAAAACATAAATACAGCATAATAGACCTGTCATTCATTTTTTTTTTTCAAAATAATATGTGACATGTCATTGCAATAAGCTAGTTCTAATGCAAAACAGTGAATCTAATCTTCCCTGACCGTATCAAGAGAATTTCCCATTTCTGATTTAATGACAGTAAGGAGATATAATGTATTTTAGAATAAGTGCCAAGGAAGAAACAAAATTGAAGTTTATCAGTTAAAACACTTCAATTCTAGAGGTTTACATAAAATAAAGTATATCAGATGTTTCAGCATTTTTAACACAAGCAAATAGTTCCAAAATTTATTTTGTTGAAAAGGAACTTTATTTTATATTTTATTTTATAGAGAAGATTAAAAGGAGAGCATAGATGACCTAGCCTGAATATTTTGCACATGATTTTTTAGCCATTTTCATGCCTCTGTAAGAAGGTAGACAAGATGCATCAGCAACAAAAGCAACTTCTCAAATAACATGCATCTTGCTTTCTACCTTTTAGGTTGGTATTTTACAAATAATGTATTGATATAAAATAATTTTCCTCTATACCTAGGGAAAATGTAGTAGCAAGAACAACATAAAGAATAAACCTGACATCAGTATAGCACATTATATGGCCCTATATCACGTTAGTCATCTCTTTTTCTTCTGTAATTTTTACAAAAAGCTAACTCAGTTTTCTTTCCAACCCCAAAGCTTTCCCAAATAAAAATGCACACATGTGTACTTGCTTTGTCCTGAGTTCTGTTTGCACAGACAATTTTGCTGCCTCCTACCTTCATTTGACAAATGTTATTCGGTTTCACAGTCAGAAGTTAAGGGCACACTACTTGAATTCTACAAGTCATAAAATGCTGTGGACCTTTACATTTTTGGTTTTGGGTTTTTTAAAGTAGAATATCTAAATAATCAAAGATTATTTGGGGGAAAATCAGATTCAAGAGAAGAGAGAGCCTTCCTCAGCCTGATCAGTCTGACTTTCTTCCAGTGTGTCCAGCTGTATCTGAGGTTTCCTGAAGCATAGCAATGACAGGGGCATTTTGACTTGACAGACCAACCAAAGAAACAGAAAATTATAAACATATTGAAGTTCAGTCCTAGTCCAAAGACACGGGATAAAGTGTTTCCCTTGTTTAACTTCATTTAAGTCAACATGAAATTGCACCAAAAGGAAGCTGGCTCTTTTATGTCAAAACAGCTACATTAAATCCTACATGTCAAAGTAATAACTGTTTTTGTAAGGAAGCTTTATAGACTCTGTCAGTTCTATATTGCAAAACATCAGCTGTCTATGTGGAGACTGTTATTTAACTTACTGGTTCAAAATAATTTTGTCAAGGTTATCTAATCTTCCCTGAAGTTACTACGGACTGAAGAACTCTGATTAAATCTTGATTTATTTACTTTTTAATTTTTTAAAATATTTTTTTACTTCCTATCCTTTCATGAATTTGCCACATCAGCAGCCAAGTTCCTTGACTTTATCTTCTTTACACTGAATGATGACGTTGATGAAACCAAGATCTTTTTGTGTGGAACTGTCATTTCTCAGTTAAATGGTTTAGCAGTAATTTTTTTTGAGAGAAAATCCAGCCTTGTTCCCACCTAGCCTTGTTCCCTCCTTTATTATTTTTCTTTTTTTTTTTCTTTTTTTCTTATTTTGGTCACGAATCGGTTTAACATATCGGAGTGCTGGGCCGGGCCCAGGCGGTGCCAGCGGCTGCAGCGGCCCCAGCGCAGGGCACGGCCGAGCCCCTCAGCCACGGGCGGGCGGGCGAGAGCCCCGGGGAAAGCCTGGGCAAGGCAGGGCAAAACAGGGCTGAGCCAGGGGAACCCAGCCAGAAACAGCCCTGCCAGCCCCGAGGGCACAGCGGGAGCAGGAACAGGGGCTGGATGGACCCGGCAGGGGTGGGGATGGCCTGCGAGAGACCCCGATGGTGCACGGCTTTCCCTGCGGCCACTGGGAATGGCCCGGGCTGGATGAGGGAAAATGTGAAGATAGAGGATGCAGAGAGAAGCTGCTACGGGCTGACCACAGACCTCATTCCCCATCTGCATGTGGGAGAAGAGAGAGGCCAGTCAAGATTGAAAGCGAACTTGGGATAAAGTCCGATGTGGGGGAATGTTGTTTCTAATTTTTGTTTCTATTTTTTTGCATTTTGTTTTCCTCAACATCTCACTCTATCTTAATTGCCAAAAAATTGAATTAAATTTCCTCATGTTAAATGTGTTACAGTGAATAGTCAGTGACCTCTCTGCTTTTTCCCAACCTACAAAGTTTGCTTAATTTCCTTTTCTCCCCCTGTGATCCCAAGAAAGGAGACTGAGAGAGCGGCTGTGTTGGTGTTTAGGAGCCAGCCAAGACTGACCCATCACAAAGTTGATGTGGTACAACATGCCTGCTGTGTAATTGTATCTTTAACTTAAGCCATACTCTGAAGGCAAAGCCTCTTATAGCCTCTGACAATCTTTATATCAAAACTATGTAAAATTACCATATTATTGGTATCTGTTTAAAATTAAAAAAAAACCCAAATAAACCCGTGACAAAAAATATCATAAACAAAAACAGAAAAACAAACAAATGAACAAAAACATTAAAATGAGGTGTTACACCAGTTATACCCATCAGATGCAGCAATGAGGAAACAAAGATAATTCTGCATATTTTTATATTAATCACAAGCTTAGTAACTTTTTTTCTAAGGAGTTTTACCATCTAATTGTAAATCAATAGGTAATGAAGCTGCAGGTATGCCAGTAAACTCAAGAGTGAATTAGCACGTCAGTTGCTTCTCAAGTATCTTCTTGACCTTATTTTAAAAGAGGTGCTCATTCATGTTTGTTGTCTGTGTAACTTTCAACACCCATATGCCTTGTTGTCTTTTTAAAATATTCTGCTACATCATTTTGCTATTTAATATAGTTTATCAATTCATTTAGAATGTATTTGTAAAATGAAACGTTATCTGGATGTGGCTTAGTCTAAATAATTTTATTTACTGTATAACAAGCTACAAAAGCTGAAAAAGTGTAGGAAATCGGATATCAGAGTTAGGTCTTTTTTCATCTAGACTAATGTGACAAATGAAACCATGCAGAATTTGTTTTTCTGGACCGCTTTTCTAAGGTGAAGATGCTATAGCAAAATAGGAATTTCAGGTCTAGTAGTTTACTCTCAAAATGTCTGAGAAGAAGGTGAATATGAGACAGCAGTATTACTAGAGTAAATAGAGGTAGCCAAGGGTAATTTGTATACCACATTCTGTACAGCTGTAAAGATGGTTACTCAGATTTGTTGATTTTGAATGTGGTGCCTTCTCAGCAATTGCTTCTTTGCCTTAGAAGTTACATTGGCTAGATGTTATCTTTCAAGTCTCATAGAAAATTTATTTCTAATACCCAAATTATAGCTTTTTGTGTTCTAGAATACATGCATGTTTCTAATGGCAATAAAAATGTGAGAGACAATAAAAAGCAAAGCAGAAGAACTAAGGTTTAAATCTAAAAATTTTCTGTCATTTCTAATCATATAACACACAATCTACGAAACTAAAATCACAGTGATGAATTTTGAGAGAAAATGCCGTTGTAAATGTTTAATTTCTAAAACACACTAGGGTTTTTCCCTTATTGTAGTCGAAAACTCCAGCCTGTGAAAGCACTATTTCAGATAGTTGTTTTTTTGTTTTTTTTTCTGCCTAGGTGGATTAGCTCTGGTTGGTTCTTGGCAAGCAGTTAGTTCTTTAAATAGTTATTCCCTCAAGTTTATCATCTGCAATTTAAACATATTTTAAATAACAAGACAACACAAGCATCTTTGTTTGGAAAGAAAGTGCAAAGGTGATGTCTGCATTCAGATTATGCATAATGGTTTACAGTCAAGAACCTGAACAGTGAGATATCTTTACATCTGAGATAACAGCAGAATAATTTTAAAGTAATCTTTTTATTCCAGTGATCTTGGGTCCATTTGCTAAAAAGTATATTCTCTCCAGAATTTTGTTGAGATTTTCTAAAAGACGGGTTGCCTGTATGGATCTATTCAAGACAGGAGATATAACTGTTACAACTCTACAAAAAGTTATTATTAAAGAGCATGGGGAATAAACTCACCAGAAGAGCTTGACCTAAGTCTGTTACTGAAGAATAGTATATAGCTGTCTTATATTTGAACATTTGTATTGGGTCTTAATCTTTCCTCTTACAATGTTTTAAAATTTTTTGTCAGATTACAAACAAAAAAAAAAATCCCAGTCATCAAAGTTAATAGTTTGTATTCATAAACTTACACTTTGGATTTAAGTCAGGCTGAGTGTATAATTAATTTGTGTGGCATGATATCATTGCATGTCCTTGTCTGTTTTATTGTCAGATATGTGTAACCTTAACTGTTGCCAAGATGTTTGTTTTATTGTGTCCCTGTGAATTTTAATAATTCATACTTAAGCTGTCAGTATAAAAAAAGAAAGCTTTTCAAAGTTTCATATAAAAGACATAATAATATCAGTTCTACTGAAGAGATCTTTTAGTACTATTTAAAGGTCCCACTTGAGACATTCTTGAGATTTCGATAAAAGTGGTGCTATCCAACAACAAACCCCTCTCCTTTACAAGAAGAAAATCTGTTCAGGAAAGTGGTTTTGTATATGTTTGCAAAGCAAATAGAAATGTTTGCAACTAATATAAATATAATCTGTTTTGAAATGAATGGTCCATTTTTACTTTCTCTATTAGTAAGTTTTTAAATAAGTGTTTCATGCCATCTATCTACTTAACATTAATTATAAATCTTAATTGTAAAAGTCAGTAGTGGCCTAAAGAAGTATAATTTTGGATTTAAAAGTATTACAGAATCAATGTTTGCACACTCTAGATATATGAATACTTTCCATCTAAATACCTTGGGTGAAATCATGGCAACATAACATTCAACAAATCAAAGAGCATCTAACATCTGCACTGAAGTTTCAGATGTAATATTAAAACTATGAGAGCATTGTCATTATCCCACTGACTGAAATAACAAAGTTGTTGATGATGTATTGAGTGTGTACATACAGATTCTAAGACAGGAAAATTACAGCAGTGATGGGAGACTTCACTCACTCCCTGGAACACAGGTTGAATTTTACATTGATCTTGAACCCTAATATCAAAAGGCTCTGAGCATAACAGATGTCTGCCTCATAAGTTATCTAGCCATCAATCTAAAAAAGAGGAACTAAATCTAAACTTAAGTAATGCATGAAGCAAATGCAAAATATCCAACAGAAAGATATGAAGGGCTAAAGGAAGTTGGAATGACCAAATCATACAGTAGTGAGGGCAAATAAAGGCAGAGCCTTTAAAAAAGGTCTGTTTCCAAATCAGAGAAACAGAAAAGACTGAGAAATCTTGCATGTTAATTGTAAAGCAAAATCACCAACTGAAGTGAGTTTGAGGAAAAGCTGGCAATAAAAAAATTCTTCTTTAGAAACACCAAAGAATTCTTTTTTAGAAATTCTTCTTTAGGATGTAGAAACCTATCAGAGGCTGCTGTAATATTGCTGGGACATAAAACATCGAAGGAGAACAAAACAAGACTGTTGCAAGAAAGCCAAAAGAATGCTTTTTAATCTCTTTACTGAGGGAGATATTGAACAGTTATTTTATGAAGAATGCATCAAAGGTGAAGTCTCAAACTGAGGTGCTGTGGGAGAGACTATGAAGCAAATCAACAAATGAACAGTAGTTACCACACATATCTGCTGCAGTAACCCAGGAAGAAATACCTAACCAAATAACTTTGGTATATAGATACATAAAACTACTTTGGCATCTGAGGACCCAAGTGTGCAGTTACAGCAACACAGGAAACAAACAAAAAACAATATCCAAAAAAATCCCCAAAACTGGCATGTGGGGAAAACAATGACACTTAGTATTTTAAACTATTTTTGGGAAGCAGAGTTAATAGCTAGGTGGCAAATTCTATTAATTAAATGAAGCTGAGAAGAAAGACTTTTTCTAATGAAGTCCAGCAGAATAATCTTCCAAGAATGACTGAAATTCAATACAGACAAAGATAGAATGAGGCTCATGAGCAGCAACTGAGTTGAGTAGTTTTAACTGTGTTAACACTCACTAAAAGGACTGTGAGGTTCTATGATCTCTAAGATAAAACTCCATCAGGTAAGTGCTTGGAAACAGTCCAGTGAACAAACTGAATATTAGAAATCATTGGGAAGGAAAAAAAACAAACCCACTGGTGACTCTGTAAAACCACAGTGCATCTACATCTCAAATGCAAAGCATGGTTCTCGTTCTCTCATCTCTTTCCCAGAAAAAGAAGGATTTCAGAGAAGAGCTACCAGGCTGATGTAATGTATAGAACAGTCTCTGTATGAGAAGTGACTAATTAGATCATTAGCCACATTATTTGATATACTACATATTTTCAATTAGCAACTTCATTTCTGGAATTTTTCTATTCTTTTATACCTGTTGCCTTTCTGGGTACAGGATTTTTTTATGGGAAAGGATGGCTTTGGAAGTAGTATAATGAACACCTGAATAGGGGAGTACTCTTCTCACTGAAAAAAAATGAAGTGGGTTGGGTAGTGACCTAGACAGTTTTAAGTAATATGAACCAGGAATGGTTTTTCAGTTTCATTCCCTTCCCTCCTACAAGCAGTGGGAGTCATATAAAAAAACTGCCAAAACTGTAAAACCTCAAACAAACAAAAAAACGACCATCTAAAAAAGAGAAAGCTTGACAGCCTAAAAATAAAGAAAATAATGTTGTTTTATTCATGTATGAAATTGGTGAAACTACTTAGTATATCATTATTTGCTATTTAATACCACATCAGTGTTCCTAATTAGTCTCTCAATAATGAATTGAGGTAATTCAGTAGGTAAGAACTATGACACATTGACAGAAAAGCATTCAATAAAACAGGGCTGTTTGTCCACAAATACAGATAGCTCAGATAAATGTTAACCAAAATCACTTTTGCCTGCCACACATCCATATCACAAGGGTTTGTTGTGACACTAAACATTACTCCAAGCTTGATTGTGTCAGAGAATATCAGGGATGAATTCAGAATTTCCAGTGCTTCTTAGAAAACTTTCCCTGTGCATGTCTAAAAGAGTATTGGCTAACCTTGTTTTACATTTTATTTGGGAGAAATAGTTTCTCCATTTTCTATCTATATTGCATGAAAACACAGTGTGTAGGAGAAGCTAATACAGGTGACCTTATCCCTGATGAGTAATAGCTATGTTAATTACCCAATACAGCCTCGCCCATGATGAGTCACAGCTATAGCCAATAAAGATAAGTGTGATAAAATGGAGTGGGTTAGCTGGTGAGGGAGAATCATCAAGGAGGAACCTGGTGAGAGAGTCACTACTGTGAAGTTAGTCTAGGTCTGCAGTCATAGTCTAGCTGGGTAAAAGCCTGCATTCAGAGTGTGCAAATCAATACCTGCAGTCATAGTTTAGCAGGAAATAACCAGGGAAACCTACAGTAGGAGTTTGCTGCAGCCAGAGTCAGTGAATAGTTGGAGTTAGGATGACTAAGTTTTGAAGAGGAATAAACCAGGACCTTTTTCATGCTGTGATAAACAAGAAGTCTTTGTCTCAACTCACTTCTACCCTCTAACGAGAGGGATGCTGAAACAGCGGTGACATGGTCCTTTCCAAGCACAAGGTATAGTTTTTATACTTAAAGAAAATGGACAATTTACAGTGACTCTTTCAAAGTTTATTTAAATCATTAAACATAAGGATCATATAAAACATGAATACAGGTTCCAGGTAAATGCTGAAATATGTGCAGTATATGGTAGTATTTCTTTAATTAATGGCTACAGTTTGTGAGGAAAAAGAATCCAACCCAAACCAAAAAGCTCTTCTCTCTTACAAATGGCTAGTGATACTCAGTAATTCCAGTTTAGTAGGCTATTCAGGAATTAAATCATGTTGCTGTCTTCTTCGATGTGTTTTTTCCAGTCTTAACTTTAGGGTATAGATACCAGGTACTGTCAGAAAATTAGATCCCACTGAGAAGCCTCTGTGTGTGAATCCTAAATCAGAGACACCCAGAGCTCCCTTCTATATAATTTTTCAAAATAAAATCACTCTTAGGTGAAAATTCTCTAATTGCTCTTAGTTGTGGGCACTTTCTTACTTTTAGAGCTATTAACTTTTACCTTGAACTATACTGTCTTTCATCTATTATGTATTACTTTTCTCTTGGTAAATCAGCTGCAGAAAGTTGTAGTTTTTATTAAAGTGACATCTCTGCATTCGTCAAATATGCTTCCCTAAGTTCAGTAGGGATATTGATAATTATTACCATGGTTAATAAAATCACAGAATATGCTGAGTTGGAAGGGACTCACTAGGATCATCTAAGTCTGACTCCTGGCCCTGCACAGGTGCTCTATCCCAAGAGTCATGGCATGTGCCTGAGAGCATTGTCTAAACACTTCTTGATCTCTGTCAGGTTTGGTGCTGTGATCACTGCCCTGGGAAGCCTGTTCCAGTGCCCAAACACCGTCTGGGTGGAAAATCCTTTTCTAATATCCAGTCTGATATTAGAGACTTCCTCTGACACAATTTTAGGCTATTCCCTCAGGTCTTGGTACTGGTCACCACAGAAAAGAGAATCACTGCCACTCTTCTTCCCCTCAAGGAAGTTGCAACTGCAGTGAGATTTCTGTTCAGTCTCTCCTCTTTTCCAGACTGAACAGACCAAGTGACCTCAGCTGCTCCTCATATGGGGGAGGCCCTTCACCATCTTTTAACCTTAGGACACTTTCAATTAGTTTAATGTCTTTCTTACATT
>VWYE01006335.1:0-15529 GCA_013398995.1 Alaudala cheleensis
TTTTTTTAAAAGGAAGAAGAAAGTACCACAGAAAAGTTCTGGAATTTAACTTCACTATGAAATTATGTAGAATAACTTGCCATCAGCTGAATAATTGCTGGCTAAGACAGCACAGAAAATCAGGGTATTTCGGGATATTTGTAAGTATTATAGTGAATATACCAGCTCAAACAGAAAGGGTCAGGGTTCACCACGTTGTTTTTCCCCCAATATAAAATTTGAACAGTGCTAGGATTGCTATTCTGAAGGATCTGGCTGGTTGAGGCAAGAATACACCAGAATTAACCTCTGGAGAGATTCTATCCAAGCTGTCCCCAAATCCGTGTTGGCACTGCACATGATGCAGCATTTTCTTATTGACAACAGCAAATCCAGCAATGACAGAGGCAGAGCTTTCTAAAATTAGTACAGAAATGCTTCCCCTGAACCCCATCATCAGTAACACCTCCAGAGTTTTAGGGTCCCTGGATCCATGAGTTACACCAGGTACAAGAAATGACATAGAAGTCACTTAAGGTCATTTGTTGGCCACTGATTTTTGAAAAAATCACATATATTAGCAGGCTTAAGATATGGAAAAATAACAATCATGTGGTCCAGAGCAACTGGGCTGCCCTGAGGTTAAATAAAATGGTGGAAAAGGGTGGAAGCCCTCAAATTGAAAATTTTATATTTCCATTATGTGTTATCATAATCCAAACCAGCACAGAAGCATCAATCACATGTTTTGAGGGTTTTTTTTCTGGTTTTTTAAGTGGTAGTTCACAAATGCAAACCACAAAGAAGAACAAAGTAGGGGAGAACACAAACGTGGTCAAATAATTTGGTTGCACACCTCATGACTGCACATACTACATTTATATCTATGTAATTGAGATAATTAAGCATCAGATCATCCACACAGACTCTGCTTTGGCCACGTTACAGGGATAATATTGTCACAAGAATGATTGGGAACAACTGGCAGGGTGTAATACGTGGCTCTTTAGAGCCTGCCAATACCCCAAAGTGGGGAAAAGACCCAAAAAAATGCACATTTAAAATGAATGGCATAGGAAATCTAAAATGACATGCATTTAACTGCATAAGGAGGAACAACATTTCTAATAAACTGTGTTCCAAAGGTCTGCTAGGCTGAGACAAAACCTGACTTTGAGAAGCAAGGTACCACAGAGAATACAGGAAGGAAAGTACTGGGAGTAGAAGGAAACCACTCTTTTCCTAACTACAAAACCTGGTTTGTGTCCAAACATTCATCATGGGCAATCTAGGAAGACTCTTTCTTGCCAACCCACTCCAGTTCTCCCATAAAGCCAAAAAAAAATCACTGACATGATAAAAGATGTTGGATCTATCACTCTTAGCAGGAAATCCTAAAGAAAATACATTTCTGTAAAACTCAGCAGTTAAACATGGCTGGGTTTTGAGCTTTCTGTGACATAAATAACTTAGTTCTTTCTAATTTCATCCTTTTGGATGACCTCCCATGTTCTAAAAATGATTTGGTACTTTTTTCTTAAAGTATCAATGTTTAGAGTGATCATATGAGAACTTCAGGCTTCATTAGAGAGAAGGTCTTGTAAAGATAAACTCCAAAGGTTCAAACCCAAGAATTTTAATTTAAAAATATCTCAGATTTTAGCTGTTCTAGCACCTAGTTAAATATTAGAGATAGGAAGCACAGACAAGAGGTTTTATATGTTCAGGTTTAGCAATAGTGAGCTGCAGACTTAATTTTTATTGTCAGAGCAGATAATGCTACTTTTAAATTCAACACTTCACAATTTAGATCTTTATGGCCATAATGCAGTGCCTTTACAAAATAAATAGTGTCTTTCCAATATAAAGCAGTTAAATATTTAAATCCAGTGTTCTGGGATTGTTATGGAATTGGAATTGCATCAGTAAGAATTGCTTTGAGTAGCTGAAAAATCTGGATTAGAGAGAGGGTGTGGCAGAAAATTCTGGTTGGCAAAAATGAGGCACACTTGAAAGCAGCTCAGAAAAATGTCCAAAATTTACCTTGAAAGTCAATGGAGGGCTGGCAGTCGTAGAACAAGGCTGAAAATTGTTGGTTAGCTTGCTAAATGCAGCTCATTGCAGCTCCTAACTCCTGAATCCCTGCTCTGAGCCTTCCCCTGGAGGGAGTGGGTGAACTTCCTTCAGATTGCATTGTGCTCAAAGATCCATCCACTGCAGGACACATGGACAATTTCAGTCCTTTCCCTGAGCAGCCTGGTCAGAGCTTGTTGGGAAAATCCAACAAAAACTCTCCAGGGATGGGGAAACTGAGAGATGATTTTTTGAAGATTTTATTCTATTATCAATCTCATAGAAAGGTGAGACACAACAGGTGTAAAACNTGCCAATACTTCTAACACCAATTTTATTATTTTACCCCACTTGCTACACTGCATCTTTCACAGTTCTAATTCTCCAAAATACCTGCTCTGTTTGCAGGGCCATGGTTTGAGACTTGTTTCCAGCTCTGTTTCTCTCTCAACAACATCTTCTCCATCCCATGGCCTTCCTAAGTCAGCTCTCCTCATCCCAGAGTTTGCACACAGATGTACAAGGCTGTGTGAGCTCTCAGTCAGGCTTTGAGGACCCTCTGCAGAGCTGCCAGAGGTTTCTGAAGGCAAGGCCCATGTGCACATCTCCTGTGCAGAGAAGATTCTTTGTTCAAAGCTCACTGCCTCTTCTTCCTCCTTCCAATTATCTGCACACAGCTCTAGCTCATGGGGTGTGTGCTCTTTGCACATTTCCTCTACTTAGAGAAAAAAGGAATCAAAATCCCCCCCAAAAAAACCCCCACACCCAACAAAACCACCACTTCTATGGCCATAAGCCAGGTCTTACACTAATAATGAGATTTCTATTAAAAGCAGCAGTTGGGTACCTCAATTCCTGTTTTCTGGTGTCCTGAGATGTGCAGAGCAGCCATGGGCTGTGCTCCATTTGGGGCACAAGATTGTCTGATTGCACAGGACAGAGACTGAATGTACCCTCTGTGCCTTGGTGCAGGGGGCTCATTTTGCTCCATCTTCATTTCAAGTCCCAGTGGAGCAGAGAAATGGGGAAAAGCAGAGGCAAGGATTAAACTGTCAGTATGGAAGGGGAGGTTTGAAGCAGGATCAGCCCAGGAGAGACTTTCAGGGACCTCCTCAGGACTTGGTTTGTTAATGTTACCACGGGTTGGTGAGCACAAGGTATGAAAAACAAACAGATCCTTTGGCCATGTGAACAGATTCCACAGAAAATCACCCAGACTGAGACCCTGCACATGGCAGAGACTTCACAGCTCCTCCACATTGCTGCTTCTCCCACGCAGACAACTCCAGTCTGCATAAGGAAATACCCATCTCTATAACCCCCTCCTTCACTGTCATTCCAAAAGTTTCATGGCTTTATCTGAGTGTGGTGGCATCCCTCATTTCAACTTCCTCCACAGCAAGAATCAGACTTTTGGACATGGAGAACAGCAAATTTTTAGTCTTTAGAAGCTTAAAGTGGCTTTGGAGAAAAGCCTCTGGGAATGGGGTATAGGTGGACAGTGGTGCTGTACCTAAATCTCAGCAGGTTCTCCTGTCTCTTCTCAGCTGCCCTGCCCTGTAAGCCTGCAGGAGTCCCCATCCCCAGGCTCAGATTCCCAAGGAGTGATGAGAAGGATGAGAGAGGAGAGACAATTACAACTCCTAATCTCCACTGTGGAAGAATTTTAGGAATTTGGGCAAATACTCATCAGAAACAAGCCAGAGAGTTTATTTCTCCTCAACCATTTAGAAGGGGCTTCGAGAAAGGTCCCAAACACTTCTGAGGTCTCAAAAGTTCCTGAAATATCCAGAAAAATGAAAAAAAAAAATTAAAATAACCTGAAAATGTAGGTTTCAAAAATAGCTGACATATTTTTCTCTTTGCCTATAGTAAGCACAAACCACAGGAGCAAGTTGAAACCCTGTCTTTGCCCAATTATTCGAGTGAGGCAAAAAAAATTTCTCTCTCCAAGGTGAATAAACTTCAGCCATAAGTAAAGTCCTGCTTAAATATTGACACAGACCAGTATATTCTCCACTACCCAGTGTTTTGTTAGCAATTAAAGTATTAGATAACAAGGCACATGTACACAGCTGGATGGAGAAACCTCACATTTCTGAACAGCGTCCCAGTTTCAAGAGTTGGTGTGGAGTCCAAATGACCTTTATCTTGCCAGTGTTAACAAATTTAGATTGAGTACACAGATAGCAAATTCCTTGCATGATTTATCGACTGTGTAATGCTAATTTTTGCACCCATACCATTTGTACAGGCTCATTTTACTGGGTACTGTGTGAAGCACCACGTCAAGCATGTGGCAGTGTTGAAGATGAATAAGGATGTTGGGTTTTTTCCCTTGGACTATTTTCCCCTCTGAAACAACCTGTGAACAGCCTGGTGATTGGAAAACCACAGAGCACACCTTGCAGGTCAGGTGGGCAGAGGAGTCACCAAGATGCTGCAGACAAGGGCACTGCTCTGAGAGGGATGGAGCAAGGACCTGCTTGGATGCTGCCCAGATGATGAGACCAAGGTCCTCCTGCATTCTCAGGAGAGAGGAAGAGAGATGATAGATGGAAACAGCAGCTTTCATTCTGTAAATCAAAAGGAAAAGAGAAGGCTGACAGTGGAAATACAGATCTGTCTTGCTTTGTTTAAAACAATGCAAAGCAAAAAATGACTGGCTTTGAGATGTAGGTAAAAGTGAAACTCAGAATATTGTTCTACTTTCCAAGGCTTAAAGCTCTTGTTAGAAGTTTAAAGCTCTTGTTAGAAGCCTTGTTAAGACATCAAATTGCAAACCAAGTGTGTCTATTTCCAGGTGTCCACCAGCAGTACTTCAATTACATTTGTGTTTGTCTATGTACATCTACATCTTTCTATTCAATCTTCTGAAATAATTACATTGTTATTAGTAGGTCAAGTCTGGCAATCAGGATGTGGCAACATCAGCCTTCCTCCAAAAATAAAACCAAATTTAAAGGTTTCTGCTTTCACACCCTGCACACATGATCATCCCAACATCACTGTTCACTGCCCACCATTTGCACCAGTGCAGCACTTTGCAGTGGTCTGCTAGAAATTGTATTGGTGAAGTCACAAAAGGTATAAAACTGAAAGCAAAAATGTGGGTGCAACCCTTGTCTGGATCTATGACTGCAGAACAGGATTGTCAAAGAGCCCTTGCTGTGTTAGGTGATTTCACACCACTCAGGGCAAAGGGAACTCTCTGCCAGCTGATCTGATTCCCCACCAAGGCATAAAACAGCTCCTTGTATTTCAGAATAATTCATCTGACCCTCTCAGCCCTACAGCCTTTGAGACTCAGTATCACTGTGTAAAATCCCACTCCAGCTCTGCTCCATGGGGTTTATTACTCCTAAAGAACAGCAGAGCAGCACTGTAGTTAAAAGTGGAATATTTATCCATACTCACATTGATAAGGAGAGGCCATCATAAATAACATTTATCCTGGTAAAAACAAGGCTTTTAAGCTTGGTGCTTTAGTGGCTGTCTCTTGTAGGCTGGAACCTGCTGCATCTCTGACTCTCCTTCCTATGAAAACTCAGAATAATTATTTTTCAAATGAACCAAACACAGGTTTGTATAAAAGGAAATCATTGAGGTGTACAATTCCCTGAATACAGCTGGGAGGTCAGGAGGTCAGGCACATGCTGAGTGCCAATAGCAAAAGGTTAGAGTGGATTTTTAAATCCATTATGCTCAAGAGTATGCTCAAAATCATGAGGGAAAGGTTGGCTTCTTTCTTGATATCCTCACAGCACATGAAAATCCTGAACACTAAACATAGATTTATATTAGAAGACAGCTTTGTTTTTTTATGACAGAATGATTTTGTAATCAAATGCCAGAACCAGATACCACAAGAATAACTTAATGATGTAGGAACACAGAGCTGGCACAAAATAAAGCACAGCTCACAACCTCAGGCTGTGTAAACTGATGCAACTTCCTTGGTTATCCATTTATACCCTTTTATCCATTTACTTTGGTAATTCAGAAACCCAATTTAAGATTTAATATGATCTCAGGAAAGAAGCCATAACCCTCAAACATCTGCAGTGATAGCAAACTGATCAATACAATGATGGCATTCACATGAATTTCAGCAGAGCACAATTGAGGGCTTGTGCTGAGCTCTGGGATACGTGTGATAAAATATTTTGGTTTAAATCACACTTGTCTGAAAGGTAAACCTAATCTAGCAATTCAGGGTTCTGGCTTCTCCAGAAGGATAAAGGAAAACAGATTTACCAGGCTGCAGTTGGAAAAACCTCAGCTTTCTGCTTTATGACAGTCAGTTTTTCTAGAAACTCTCAGTTATTCTAGAAACTCAAGCTTATTTGTGGGGTTTTGTGCTTATTTAGGAGTGGAATGAACAACCTGATTTCTCAATTGAATGTCAGAGACAGCAGAGTGTTTGACAGCTCTCACTTCCTTGACTGCAGAGACTCCAAGGACAGATCACAACCTGTTTGGATGCTCTCCTTAGGAAAACCACAGCAGGAATACTGTTCTTGTATTTCTTACTGCCCTTCTTTCACCAGTTGTTCACAGAGCTGCTGAACTCTCTGTGCTGAAGCCATTTTCTCTGACACTCATCCACCTCTGTCTCCCCAGATTTATTTTCCAGCCACTGCTACCAGGTTGTTGTGCCCTTACACCAACATCCACCCTTACCCTGTGTGAGACAGCCTGGGGACAAACCCTGAGCACACAAACATCACCTAAAACAACAGAAACTTTCACCAGTGGCTGCAAAAATCCTGCTGTGGAGCCCCAAGAGCCCTTTTCCTCTCCCACACCATCACCTGAGAGCTGCCTCTCCTTTGATTGCAGGATTGGTGTGACCACTCTGTGGATGAAATGCAACCTTCAGCAAAAGGCAGGAACAAATACATTTTCTATGCTTTTTCTTCTCCCCCACAGAATTATTCTCCTGCTATGCTTACAAGGCAAACCTGGCAGCATTATTCCCTCCCTCATTGTCACTGTTGTCATCAGGCAGATCTTTCTCTCCTTTTTTTTCTCCTTTCTTTTTATGTGTTGGGCAAATATCTGCAATACAACAGTGGCAAATACAAAATTCAACTTCTGCTGACGTAAATGATATTAAAGGTTGCTTTTGCATGTGGTCAGGGATGGCAGGACTGCAATGCTCTGGGTGTGGGAGGTCCAAAGAAGGAAGAAAAAGGCCAAAGTGAATTCACTTCAAAACCCAAGCAAATACTCATGGAATATTTTGGCAACTGTTCACCAGGTCTAGTCTGCATCACATCTTTAATCCCTTTTCATTTCTCATTGCCAAACCAGTGAGACACTCCTGCTGTCTCCAGTGTTGTCCAGAAAGGACAACATCTTTGTAATGCAGGATTTGGAAGGGGATTAAACAAACAAAAACCCCTCCAAGATCAGTTGCCAATGGTCAGAAGTGATTTGTTTGTATTTGTTTTCTCCTCCTTGGGACAGTTTTGGCTTGAGCACTGAGGTGGCCCCAGACAGGTAACCCAGCCCCATCCTGCTGATGTAAAATCAGTTTTGTGTTAAATATGAAGCCTATAGCCACTGAAATAATAGTGCTGAGAAAGAACAAGCAAAAAATGCAAATGGAGCACACTTAAGCAAATATTTTGCAGTATGATCAGGAGTGACTGAGAGTTAACAGGAGATAATAATTCCCCTTCTGCATTAAAACATGTTTGCTCCCTCTCCTCATCCCCCTGGTTTTGATTACCTTGGGATAAACAGATTGGTCAGTAGGAGATAAACTAAGGACAATACCTTCAATTTAGAAGTCTGGTTTGTGTCCTTAACCAGTGAGTTTGGCAACTACACTTTGTTATTTATGTCCCCTGATCTCAGTTTGCATGCCAGGTTATAAAAAATCCCAACCAAAAAACCCACATATCAAAAAGCTTGTCAATACTGTGATGATTGCAGCCATGGCTAAATCACTTTGGATGCCTCTTTAAATCCCCAGAAGTCCTCACTGGGGTTCCTTTATTGCTGCTGGCAGAGGAGGGTGCTTCATCCACTGGTTCATTTTAGACTTCTGAGGTTGCTGACATTCTCACTGCATTCTGTGCCAAGTCTGCATTACTATATCTGTAAATTATAAAAAAAAAAATGTTTTAGGCATCCAGATATCCTGCTGGTCATATGTGCAATTTGGAAGTTAACATCCAATGAGAATCATTTCTCTAAAGGCAGCTCCAGTAAGTTTGCATTCATTTAGAATTATTTTGCATGTACTTCTTGGACCCTCAATGTCAAAACTACATTTTTTTTATACATTCATTTTCCTCTTTATCTAAAACAAAATACAAAGAGAAGAGCCAGCCTTTCCTGATAGAAACAAGAAGCTGCTGGATTGTGTATGGAGATTACTTCTACCCCAAGAAGGCAATTACTCCAGGCACTTAATTCCACCCTTATCAATTAACTCTTGTGATGGAAGGAATTTTATCTGGTGGAAACTGGACAGAAATCTGGTCTGCAAACTCACAGCATTGTGCCAATGAACTCGTAGCAGGGACACTTCTGTGCATCTCCAAAGTCTTTCAGCTGTTTGAACCTTAACAACTCCTCCAGCCAAGTATAAATAAAGCACAAACAAAAACTGCCCAGCAAGGTCACAAACCACAGAGCCAGACTCAGTACAGTTGGAGGAGTAGCCCCTCATCCATTGAACAACCCAAATTCTTTCTTTGCCACATATTCTTCTTTAAGTCTCATTAGGGAGACTCTGAGAAGAAATTAAATTTTGTTTTGCTCTTCCATAAATAAAGTCATTGCTCAGACATGCCAGAAATGACAAGGATGTTGTGGTGGTACATGGAGCTCATCAGAACCCTCCATAAAACCTTGGAAAAAAAGGAAAACCAGGAGGTTTTTGTGCTCTGTGTGCAAAGCTAAGGGACAGATGTGCCAGCAGCAGATGATCCTGGTCAGAGGAGGCTGAACACGAGTGGGTCCTTTTCATTGCCTGCCAAAACAGAGCAGCCTCGGAATGTTCCTGTAGGAAGGGGAAGAATTAGAAGTGTGTCTCTGAATCCTGCTGTTCCAGCTGCTTCTCAGACTTTTGACTTCAAACTACAATCCAGCTGCTGGTATTTTCATTCCAATTAAGTTCTGAGTGTTTTTTAAACAAAATATTTTCACAGACCGACTATTAAACGATTTCATCATGATCTGATTTCAAACAACAAATGCTCACTGAGCTGCAGAGACGGAGTCTGAGAGATGAAGAAACGTGTGTTTGGAGATTATAAAAATGCTAAAAGGATTTAACTTGGCAAGCAGAGGCCTGAGAGCTCATTTTGACTCAAGGGATGCCAAAATATTGAGGGCTGTGGTAAACAGTAACCCAGACCTCCTCCATAAGCTGTCCATTAATAAGGGACCTGAGGGACACATTATAAAATTAACAATTGGAAAATTTAAAACAAATCCAAAATCCAGCTGAGTGCTTGCAATGTCCAGGTTATACAGTCAACGTAGTAGCTGTCTTTAGATTATCTTGCAGGGAACCTGCAAGAAGTGAGGGGGTTTTTTTTGTTCTAAAATAAAAGTGAGATGCATTTTTTAGGAGGTGAAGTGGGAACCAGTAACACCAGGATGAGAGCTGCTAGCTGCTGAAGCCAGTAGTGCTGATACATGTCCTGGGGAGCTTTCACAAGGATGGGGTTCATTTTGGGGAAAAAAGCAAGTGAGGGAGAACACATTTTCACATCAGCTGCTTCTTCCCCTGGTGCAGCTGCTGTAGGCAGAGAAGCTCTGCTGGGTGCAACAAGAAGCAGAGAAGCTTTTCAGAGAGAGAAGATAAATCTTACAAGCAACAATCCTGTCAAGGAGCTGGATTTGGAGCTGCAGGGCCTTTCTCCAAAGCCTCCCAGCCTCCCCTTCTGGAGACAGCAAACTGCTCTGGGTGTGGAGCACCAGGAGCAGCAGCTGTTGGACTCTGTGGTCCAAGACTCTGGTCCAGAATTGGATCTCAGCCAGCAAAGCTCCTGTCACAGTGTGAACACTCACCATCTCACAGGGCTACCACAGGATTCCAGAGAACCCAACACTTTTCCATCAGTTATGGCAAAACCATCAGGATCTAGGAACCTGTGGCCATTCCATCACCAGGAGAATGCTGATGGTGTTTTCCAAAGCAGTGTGATTGAAGTCAATCATTGCACCCTCCTCACCTCTTCAGAGATGGAGACAACTCCTGCACCACTTTGTCCTGAAACCATAAGAAACTCAATCATGTGGCTCCTGGCAAAAGGCCAACTTTTAATGCCATCAAAAGTCCATGGGCTTTGCTGAGAGAGAGCCTTGTTCCTTTTTTAATGGTGAGTCTGGAGTACTGGCTCCACAGCAGAATCAGAAAAGAAGTAGTTCAGATAAAGATAAGTTCATAAGGAAGAATAAATATACAAAAATGGGAACTGGCCTTTATTGACTGTCAAACACAGAACTAGGTGCCAGAAACACCAAAAGATTTATTAAGTGACCTAACATATAGATTAAGTAGAAGGACAAAAAAACTCATTTTTTAAAAAAAAATTATTTGCTTATTGCTGTGGAAGTTGATTCCCTTTTTTTCCCCCTATTGTTGGAAAACTGTCAGGATTTTTTCCACTGGGTAAAGAAGGTCTTGGGACATTGCAGCTTCCCAAGTGTGTACAGGAATATATTCTTTTCTTTTTTGTAAGAATCAGCCCAATATGTGAACTGCATAGGAGCACAGGCACCAGTACTTGAATGTCTCTTTCTTTTCATATTATATGATGAGCACATTGTAATTTACATCTGTTTGCAGTGGAAACAAGTAAAACAAACTGACATTTGTTAATGTGTGCAAGCTCAAGGACTACCAAGCATTTCCCCTCAAAAGACATGCAATGGGTGGAAGAATAAAAATTTACCTTCTTTTTGTTTCATTACCTGTCTATCACAGCTGCTTTGAAGAAAAAGGATTGCTACAAAGAACAAATACATAAATGAAAAAGTGAAATTAAGCTGCTTCTGTTTGATGGTGGATTCCTGGATGTCTGCTGGTGGACTAAGGCTGTGCATGGCAAGTGGAAATCAAGAACTCCAGAGCTGTTTAAGAAGGGGTTTACAAATCCAGCAGGCAACTCAGTCATGTTTGCATGGCATCTTTGCTGTTAATTAATGAAGTGGGAATGTTCCCCCCTAAAAGGAACATGCTGTTCATGTCTGCTGTGCCTCCCAGAGCAAAAGCAGACACTGAGACTGCAGAAACCACACGGATTTAGTGACTTACCACTTTGTCATCTGATGCTCCTTTCACCCCCACCTCTACCCCAGCACTGAAAGTAAACCCCCTACAAGCTTCTCTGAATTCTTTTTAAAAATCCTTTTAGAACCTTTGAGGGCATATTTTGAGAGGCTGAAAACACCCTTGAAAAACCTGGAAAAACAACTGTCTTTCCTTTGTTTTCACTCCAGGCCTCTCAAAGCCCCAGCTCTAATGATGTCTGAAAAGGATTTCGTGAGCAGAACCTGGAACCTTCAGCCCAGCTGATTGATTGTGTTTAATTGCCTTTTGGTTTCGTCAGCCCTGGGCCATAAATCTGCTGTGTGTCAAGCAGAGGGAGTCGATTAATGGGGCAGTGGCTGTCTAGTCAGGTTACAGAGAAACCTCCACAAAATGTGGGTGTTTGAGGACGTGTGTTCATTAAACCTCTGATGTGGTGGGCACAGTGACGGGGGCAGGAGGTGCTGGGGGAGCACAGACAGCAAATGTGGCACCAGGAAAAGTGAGGGGCTGCTGCCCCTTCCCTCCTCTTCTGCCTGCAGTGAGTGAAACAAAGCTCAAGGAAAACCACAGCAGATTTTTTCCTCCTTTTTGTGTTGCAACACGCAGCATGAAGGGAGCTGAGCACGCACGCTGGGGAGTGAGGAGCCAGCTGACACAGGCAGAGGAACACAGGTCACAGGAGTCTGCATCCAAGGGACATCCTTCACCTCTAGGGCTATGCCAGAGAGGCCAGCCATGGAATTCTGGGGTGATTTGAAGGCTTGCTGGAAGCACCCTGAACATGAACTGTTGTTTCCCAAATATTAAGCCAGATGAGGATCCAGAGTAGTTGTCAGCAATGAAGCAAAAAGTCAAATGAGGGGCAAGGAAATCACTGCCAGACACTAAGGGGAAAACCCCCAAAACACCCCACTACTTTTAACTCACAATAATAACATTTTTCCTTTTTTACCATTTTACCATTTTTATCTGGTTAGTAACGTTTTTATGGACTCTCTCAGAACCCTGTCATGATTATGTCTATTGTGTGATTACTGAACATTTACATAGCATTAGTCTGATTTAAAAACCTGCAAACAGGTTTTTTAATTTCTTTACAAAATTTCTTGTACAGACCCAGTTTGCCTGCACAATTAGAAATAAAGACACTACTTTTAGTGAAAAAACACAAAAGGGCTACTTAACTCTGAAGAACAAATCAACAGATTATATTTCATTGACCAGTGGATAAATAAATATTACACTCCACTGACAGGACTGAGGTCTTGGATTACATCAGCTGAAGAAGCCCCACCATTTGTTACAACAGCTGTCAGGGAGCAAGTCTTGGAAACTTTAAAGGAGAGAGAAAATACTAATTTGAAAAAATATATAGGCAGATTTTTGTTACTTACAATTCCCAGCAGAAACCCAAATGTTTGGGGGTTTTTCCTCAATTCTCTGACCTGAAAAATGCAAATACTCTTTTTAAAAAGAGACTCACTGAAAGTAACTGAAATACACTCAAGGAAATTGGTAACAACGGGGGGTATTGGAGAAAGAAAAAGCTTCAGCTTTCTCACTGCAGGCCAGAATTTCCTCAGGAGCTTTTGTGGTGGTGGCAAACTATTCTCAAGTGTTTTCAGCACTCAGGGTTTGACACATGGGACCACATAAGAGGATGCAACCCCAGTTTCTCCGAAAGTGTCACACCCACTCTGTCCAGCCCTGGTGGAACTGCTCCTCTGGACACCCAAAGCATCATTCCCATGGCAGATCCCTCACTTACAGGATTTAGTACAGCAGCATTCCACAGGCAATTTCTGCATCTCTGAGCCAACAAGCTTTTGGAATAGCAAGTCCTGCATGCTGCTGAAAAACCCCAAAATAAATTATCGTCGTGCCAGGGGAACACATCTAGACAAAATATTGCACCTTGTCTGCCTCCTCTCAGATGTCTTTAAAACAGGGAGTATTGATTTTCTTTCCCCCCATAAATTGTATTTCCCACTGGTTCCAGTACAAGAGGCTGTGGATTTCCCCAGACAGCAGTGACAGCAGGGCTCCTGTTTGCTGCCCTGCTCCTCCACCCTCACACAACCCAAAGGCCTGATGCCCCAGCAGCAGAGATGAGCTGCTCCCCTGCCACAGAGAATTATTAGTCCTCCCTGGAAATGAGGATTTTGGAGAAGCTTTCCCAGTAATTCACTACTTCAAGGAAAACAACCTGGTCCCAGCACCCAGTGCTGGGCAAGGAAAATGGGACCAGGTCCCTCAGAAACCATCCTGAAATATCCTGGCCCCTGGCCTCACTCACAGCCTCTGGGTCCAGGGGACAAATGCTGGAGCATCAGGAAAAAAAAATCAAAATATTGGTTGACAGTCTGAGCAACAAGGAGATCTTTGATCCTTCAAAGTGTATTCATCAAGGAAACCTCATCTTCAGCCTGAACTGGAAATAAAACATTTGGAAAGCAAAATTATTTGTGGTACCTGGATGTCACTGAGTCTCTTCTGGTTTGACAAAATCTAAAAACTCCCTTCTTACCTTGATTTTATATGCCATTGTCTACTATTAAATAGCTGCAACATAAAACAACTTCATTTACTTCAGACTCTGACAGGCTCATGTCATTCTGATAAAGCCAAAAAACTCCATCCTCTATAGGGCACTCATGTTCTAGAAAGCTTCTGACAAAACACTGCTCTCCTCTGCACAGGAATCCCATCTCAAAACCCTTGGCCAGCTGTGATAATCACAAACAAGCCAGGACCTGACATTTAACATCCTTAATAGAGGGGGATCTCTCTTGTTAAATGCATGGCTAAATCGAATTTACTGAACAATACATCCCACTGACAGCCTCCACATGTGCCAGCACAGCTTTCCAGGACTCTGCTGCAGATCTGGGTTACCTTTGGCCAACAGCACAGATTTGCAAAATCACAGAGAAGTTTCAGCTGGAAAGGACCCTGGAGATCGTCTTGGCCAACCTTGTGTTGAAAGCAGGGCCTTAGATGAGGTTATCCAAGCCCTGGCAAGCCAAGTTCTTGAACATCTACAGCCAGGAAGATTCCACTGCTTCTCCAGGCAGTTTATCCCACATCCAAGTGGTCCAAAAGAGAAGAAATTGCTTCTAACATTCAGAAATACCCTGAAGTGACTGGTCCCTCTTCCCCTTGTTCTCTCAGCACTGTCTCCACCTCCTCTCTCCTCTGGGAGCCTGACAGAAGAGCTGCCCACCAGGTAAAGCTGATAAAAGGGGGTACAAAAGAACACTTGCTCCACAGAATCTGTGGCATTTCAGCTGCTTGTAACATTCAGGGCTCGTGGCAACAAAAGCTCAGAAGCACAGGCATTTTCCCAGGTGCAGGAGGGACAGTCTTTCCAAGAACAAATGGCTGGAGGTGCCTCATGCTTCATCCCAACAAACTTATTACATTTACTGTGGAAAAATCAATGAATTTTTTCTAATTATTAGATCAAATTACGCAACTACAGAACTTCCTGATTACAGAAGGGACAGATGACCTTTCAAAATCAGGTGTTGGTTGGCTTTTTTTTTCCCCCCTTACTACAGCTGGGGGGGGGTTTTGTGAATAGCAACTATTCTATTTTTTTTTTCCTTAAATATATTTAGCTGCTTAAAAACATGTAAGTAAAACTAAAACATATTAAAGTTCCTTGGACTTGTCTTCTGACAATTCTTTGCTTTTCCTAAACAGACACACACTTAAAATTTCCTGGACTACAGAAAAATCTCCAAAGCTCATCAATAGTATTAACTATTAATTAATTATTATTTATCACTTTGAGATCATTGTGCCTTTCACTAAAAATGATGCTTCCCAAACCTCAGGGTTCTGTGGTGCTTTTTTTTCCCCTAGAGATGAAAATTGCTACGTTGTGCACACAGCTTTGCTCCTCTTGCTTCCAGAAATAAAAGTCAATTTATTCGTCTTTAGACAAATTTGAAACTCATAACACAGTTGAACTCTTACTTTTGTAAAGGCAAAATGAACCAGATATTGGGTGGTATTTTTCAACAGAAAAAAGAACAACCTATATTCTTATCTGATGCATACTTAGGATATTATAACCAAAAATTGCAGTCTTGTATGATAGGTATCACCACTGCTTCTTGCTAAATTACAGTAAAAAACCAGTAAGAAACCCTCCAAACCAGGCAATATAGGAACTTGTTTATGGATTTGAGC
>VWYE01006336.1:0-31181 GCA_013398995.1 Alaudala cheleensis
CTGCTCTGCTCACCTGCAGGCCCACAGATGGCCCAGGCACAGATGTGTGACCAGGACAGCAGGATCCTGTCCCTGAGGGATGGGGCTCAGTGCCAGCCCAGCAGCACAAGATCTGCTGGCAGGTTTGACTGAACCCCTGCACTCCCCAGCTCAGGGGTGGGGCTCCTTACACAGGCAGAAGCAGAATTGTTACAGAAACATGCACACACACATTAATGACAAGGTGCTTCTGCACCACTCTGAGAAAGAATCCTTTACATTCAAACACAACTGAAAGTACATCCAACAAAGTGCTGCTCTGCACAGCCACAAAAACATAAACAGAGATCAAAACCAAAAGAGAGATCCCAACAGACACCCATATTAAATCCACCTTAAAGCCAACATCTCCTCCTGCTCTCAGTAACTTTTCCCATTGATTTTTCCAAGTGTTGGGAGTTTTTTCATAGAGGGTCAGACATGAAAGGAGTCAAAATCTGCTGCTGTTCAAGACCAGCTTGGACAGGGCTTGGAGCAACCTGGNCCCGAGGAGGCAAAATCCCTTGAGCACCGCAGGTTCATTAATGGGACCACTAATAAGGCTGTGCCCCTGTGAACAGCAGCACCCTGGGCACAGCCTCTGATCTCAGCCTTGAAAAGCTCACCCAGTGCCAGGGGGATGCCAGGTGAGACCTGCTCTGCTCACCTGCAGGCCCANTTTTAAAAAAAGGAAGTTTCAGGTAATTATGGGTGCTGCATCATTGCCTTTTCCTCACAGCACATTCCTCAGGTACAATTTCACATGTCTCTTAGCTTTCTTCTCCACAATGGAAAAGAAATGTTTCCCTTGACTGTGCATGAAGTTTGCATGCTCTTTACTGTCACACAAAAATCAAACTGAAAAAAGTAAAATCTCCCTAAAGAATCTCACAGCATTTTTAATACACTCAAAATTATAAGCCTGCTGACAGCTAAAACGTGGCCACAAAAGCAGCTGAGTCACAGAAAAGCAGCATAAACACACCATGATTTATGTCTTTATGATTTACCCCAGAAAAGCCACCGAGCTGTCTGGATGACTGCAATTTTCTCTTCCTTTCTCGACTTGGATTGCTCCCAATTAGAGCAAACTATTTAAAGACCTTTGAAAACTAATTCATTAAAAAAAAAAAATATATTAAAAAAGAGTGCAGACAGGAAAGATGAAGCTGTTTGACTGTGAGAACAGGAGCTGAGAAGAGCTCACTGGCAGTGACTGAGGAGTGCCAGGCTCTGTGAGCTGTCCCTGCCTGGCAGCAGCACTTCATAACCCAGGCTCAGGTGTGGAGGCTGCTCCATTGGCACTGACCTGGGCAGGCTGGGAGAAAACTTGAGAAGTGATCAGCTCCTATTGCTCCTCCATCTCCAGCTTCCCCCTGCCAGGCCAAGGGCTCTGCTCTGCCATTTGTCCTGCACAGCCCCAGGGGGGTTTGCCAAGGGACAGCAGCAGCAGCAGCAGCAGCTGAGCTCCCTCCCTGCTGCCTGGGGCTGCTTTAAGGATGCTGGCAGTGTCACCACAGCTTGCTCTCATCTTTCTGGGTGCTGCTCCTGACAGCAGCGTGCCAAAAAACAGAGAGACCAGGCCTTAAAGGTCAAGGAATATAATATGCATCATTTCAACCTCTCATCAGCTCAAAAAACAACCGAAAAACAACAAAAACCACCAACCACCAAACCTCTTTTTCTTTAAGCTTGGCTTAGTCAAGGTTGACCTTCTTCTGGCTTATTAAATAACATTAATCTATTTCACCTTTCCAGTTCTTGTGGGAAAACACAAAGTGCTTAAAAAAAAAAGAAGTTTAAATCCATATACATGTTTGAATCAAGTAACACCACACTTCACGGAAAAATGAAGTTAGCAGAGTCCTTCTTCCAGCATCCCATGCAGATTAAAAAACGGTGCTGTGAAATGGTTTCTTTTAATATTCTTGCTCATCTGCACCATCACTGTGAGTGGTGCTGGTAAACAAGGAAAGGAACAGGCCAAAGGCAGTCCTGTACTCAAGCCCAGCACCAGGACTGTGCTCTCATTTTCATAAGCAGAATAGAAATTAAAAATGGCCCCATCTTCCCCACAGCTCTGCATCCTACCTTGCACACACATGAATTCATTCTCTCTCTAGCTAGCTGCTCCCCTTTTCCTGCTTTGGTGACTTGACACCAATCTGAAAACTGGGGGAGAAATTCCCTTTTATCTAATAAAACCAAAAAAAGTATCAGTAGGAGTTCTCCAATTTGGGGATATTCAGCAGTGTGGAAAATGTACTACATAATACTTCCTGTCAACAACACCAGATGTGTTTCTAGTAGAAATAACTGGCTGGATATTTATTTATTGACATTTCAGATGACCGAACACTTATCTTTGATCCTAATCATCATTTGTACAATTTGCTATCTGAGGGAAGATCAAGGACCTTACCTGACCTGACTGAGGTATCAGCAGTGTTTATTGACAGGCTGGAATCCTGAATACGATTATGGAATACGGATATGGGGAATATGGAACTTCAGCTGAATTAAAATAGCACAACTACAACTAAACAAAAGATTCTGGTTTGGGCCAGTATAAGACATTTGCAGAAAGGAAATAAGCCCACAGCTAAACCTATCCAAATTATCAATGTATAACAACTTAAACCCTCAATGCATCAGTTATTCCTGCAGTTTATATTCCTGAACTCCTGCTCCAGTCTCTATCAAATGCTTCCAGAGAATGCAGGATTTTCCTGTGTCACACAGCCTTGGGCCAGCTCTGGACAGGTAATTCATAACAGCCTGTTCCTCTGGCCTGGGCACAGCCAGCACGGCTGAAAGGCCAGGGAAAATAACTCCAAGGACCAACATTTAATGCACATGGACAGAGAAGGAGCTGTTCATCACTTCAATTGTTCCAAAGCACATCCTGTTCCTTAGGCTGGAGACTGTGGCCTGCCCATACAGAGCAAATTTAAAGATCAGGGTTTTTGACATGGTAGATTAGGCTCTCCTTCCACACACTTTGCTTGCTGTGTAATTTGATCATTAACAATCTTTGTGCCACTTCCAGATAAGGGTGTCATTAATGCCTTTTAAAGGCAGCATTTTTTTTCCCCCAGAAATAAAAACCTTTTCAGGGTATTTTTTAAAACACAAAAATTTTCTTGCTGCTAATATTAGTAATATATTAATTATTTAACTGAAATAAATGCATCTGTTAATGTGTTTAATTAAGCATACAAAGCTCTTTATTTGATGTTATTTGTATTTAAGATTTCCTGTTTTCCCTGAAGTATTTATTATCCGAGGCATGATTTTTCTAATCTTAGACATACTCTGGGACTGAAGTACTATTTTATATCAGCATTTCTCAGCTGCTTTTATCGTGAATAAATATATTACAAACCATGCTAATGAGCTGTTTAGTATTCATATATTAGACTGTTCCTCATTTTATATGGAAATGCCACTATAAAAATTCTAAGAATACTAGTTTTATGTGCACGATAATGATGAGATTCAAAGCAAATAAGGAGGAGAGAATCTGTGGTGGCAGTGAATATGAAATGGATTAGAGCATTGCCAATGTGCTTTACATTGGTATAAAATTATTAAGCAGGTAATTAAATAGGATCAATGGCACTGTTTGTTTTGGGGGTAATGTTTTAGCTATTTTAGATGTGTCATCTTTAAGAATTTAATTTCACACTTTAATGATCTTCTTGTAATTTCCTCCTGCTGCCACGAAGTGACACAGTCAGGGCTGTGACATCCACTGCAGATCCAGGAGGGACTCAGTGGAAGGCCAGGCCAAGGCCCACGGAGGGAGATGAGAACAAGGCAAATGAAATCATTCTGTAAACATCAAGGCAGCTCATTCCAACTGACCTCATTCATCAGGCACACTCAAATCCCTGGGATTGTTAGCAGGGAAGAAGTTTTATAGTTACTTTGCAGAAACTGCAGCTGTGACCTGGCTGACCTCGGAGACATCTCCAGTGCAGCCAAAAAGAAATGAGACTTGGTGGTAGAGGAGCCTTAATGAGTAAAACCACAACCCTCCAGTACACTTACATCTGCAAGCAGAAATTAGAAACAAAACAAACCAAACAAACAAAAAAAAACCTGCTTTGTGTACAGAGGAAAGAGAGAGATGATGTCTTGGACAGAGAACTTACTCCTGGTCACTGAATAAAAACCAAACTGTGAAAATAAAGCTGCTACTGAACTGAAATGTCCAATTTCAAACCAATGGAACAAAGTCTTTGTTTTTATGGAAAACACAGGGTCTGAACACGTTGCCTTATTAATTTTATGTGCTGGACAAAGGACATGCTGCCACTGTGGCCCCAGCTCACTGCACTTGACTTCCCAGGGGCTGACAGCAGAGCCAGGGCTGACAGCATCAGCTGGGACTGACAGGGGTGAGGAAGGTGGAGACAAACCCATTGAAAGGCAAAATGACAACAGCTGCTATTTTTTCTATGAAAATACAGTTAGGTTTGAGTAGAGAATAATGTGGTTTTTACTCAGTTATTGAACCAAACAGGTTTTATACTCTCTAACTGCTCTTTTCACAGCAGAGCAGATATCCATTATTTATACCATTCATTATTTGTACCTGGTTTTTGTACCTGAGCTCACTGGCTTCAGGTGACACAGCACACTTGTAAGTGAAGCTATGTCTTGCAAAAAGAAGAGAACCCCCTTAGACAATTTTAGTCTAAACAGTTTTTAAAAAATTGCCTCAGAGATCAATAGCCTGGTGCAGAAGCAGGGCAAAGAAAACAGGAATGAGTAAGAAAATGTCATTACAATGTTCTCCCCCAGCCTGAGCACAAAGGCAGCAAGAGACTCCTTGTAGCCCTGGCCTATTTATGAATGCTGAACAAGTCAAGGAAGGAGAAAAAAAACTTCAGAGGTAATTTTATTAGACTATGAAAAAATGGGTTTCTCCCCCCCACTCCTAGATTTTGTTACAACAGTTAAATAATGAAAAATAAGTTTGCCACATCTTTACTCTGAAATAACTCATGTTATTGCACACCCACCATTAACAGCTACACCTGAGCCTTTAACAAGGTTAAAAATGGCAGATGGTAAAAAAGTAATTTGGCATTCTCTGTGAGGAAGTATAAACACAAGCTTGGGTCCAGTTCTGTAAATGGCTGCTCTCATGAGTAAAACTGACTTGGAATTACCTCACATTGGGCAAATCCCAAGTTTTACACACAGTTTCAGACTGAGGGCACAGCTCACAGTCCTCCTCAGTGGTTGCACATGCAGGCTGATGCATCTTGGAATAATATAATATGAAGGTGTTTAGCAATAAAGGCTTGGAAATTAAAAAAAAAAAAAAAACTGTTCCTTTGGCACAGTTAAATTTCCCCCAAAAATACCTGGGCATGAGTAAGAGCTGCTAAAACATGGACTCTCTAGATTAGATATGTACATTTGTAAGTTAACATAAGGAATTTAATCCTTATTCAATCACAATTAATTTGAAATTATTATTTATCTTTTCTGCTTTATTAAGCTCCACTCCCTGTCATAGCTGTGCACAGCTCTTTGTGAGCAGAGGTTTTGGTCTTTTACACCATTTCTTCATCCACAGAAAAGTGCCCTCTTTGCTGACTGAAATTACTGTGCATGTCATCACTGAAAACATACATAAACTCTTACTTTAAATCACAGCCCTGTTTTCAAAAGCAGCAATTTTACTTTTCTCCCAGAAATTCATCTGCCTGGCTAATGAGAGTTGTGTTCACGGGTGATTTTGAAGGAGAAGAAAAATGATTATTACCCTGGCAATTTCAAACAATAAATAAGAATTCCACCCAGCCCTCTGTTTGAGTCCATGACATTTCTCCCAGTGCAGGATCCACAGGCCAGATGTATCATTGTAATTACAAACATTTGTAATGAGCCTCAGTGCAATTGGGTGAAGTAGCATCACCTCAGATCAACATCTCTCAACAAGCCATTTCATCCCCAAGATGGCTGTAATTTATGAATCCCTGCATTATCAAAAATTACCTTTTGATGCCAGCAGAGCCAAGAAGGGGTTTGATGATGCTGTATTCTTGTGTTTTCTCCTAAATGTGTTTCCACATTTCATCAATGTCTCATCAACAGGCGATGCTGTGATGCAGCAATTTCTCCACTTCCCTTCCACCAGAGCTATTCCTGGCAGAGAAAGCCTAAAAATCAACACCCTCACAAATCAGCACTGGGATCTGGCTGAATTATCCTAAAAAGGTGCATTCCTCATTTCCCAAAATGCTCTCTTAAACAGCAGCATCACAGGGCAGCAAGGCACAAAGGACTGGGAATGGGAAGATAAAAACTGAGACACAAAATGAAGGAGCAGGTTTGGGTATCCCCAAAACTGATGGGACCCATGAGAAGGGCAAGGGAACCTGTTGATGATGATGATGAGAGAGGGAAAATAAAGGAACATGGGAAATAAAAAGTAGTTTTCATAGCAGTTTTAATAGTTTGTCAGCAGAACTAAGGGGGAAAAAAAGCAAGAAAAGTGTGAAAGTAATGAATAAAGCAACAGCAAGGATTTGGGAGGAACAAAATACTGTGTGAAAATGCAGTGCTACAGTGAAAGGGCTCAGCTGATGTACAGAAGGCCCTGAGAGATTTGCAAGGACATAAATATGAAAGAGGAGAAAAGAAAATAAAAAAAAAAACTGTTGTTCAACAGAACACAAATTAAATGGATTGTAAATAAATGTGCATAGAAATGGGGACCAAATTATCATTAAGGGTTTTTAAGAGAAGCCCAAACAAACCCCCACACTGTAACCCCACATCTCTGCTCCCTCACTTGCCCAAGGAGCAGTTCCTGGCCCATGTGGGGACATTTTCTGCCCCAGAGCATCTCAGTGGTGCAGTTTTTTGTTCCAGGGGCTCCTGGTCAGCTCCTCACTGGGGTCTCTTGCATTGCCAGTGCAGGGGACCTGTAGGAATCTTAAAAGCAGGAGAGAACTCAAGATGTATGGAAGAGGTTTTAAGAAGCTGATAGGAAGCTGAGAGAAGCTGGGAAATTCTACAAATTCTCATGAGAAACTAAGAAATTAAGAACTAAGAAAACATATTTGTGTCTGTTAGAGGGAACAAGAACTCATGTTGATAGTTCAAGATGTAAAGGACTTAGATAACCTTACTTTACAAAGATAGGAAAAGTTTCAAACTAAATAAACTGAATAATGAATTATTGTGTATTGTTTTTAGCTTCATAGAAGACTTTTGTGAACCTGGAACCAACGTGGGTCATTTTCTAATTTGTTAGTGTGACACTAAGCTTGTTAATTATAAGCTATTAGTTGAGAAAATTCTTATAAAATGTTCTGCAGAAGTTTTTATTTTATTTTTTGATTTAGTTTGCATGGATGTTGTTGTTTTGCTGTATCTCTTGCTTACTGCTTGTATGATTTAGACAAATAATAAATCCTAAGTCTGCAACTATCAAAGATCCATCCTGTTTGCAAAACACCAACTGAAGCAGCAGAGACCCATCCCTCCTGTGGAAGCAGAGAGCTCAGCCTCTGCCCCTGACAGAGCCCACACTCAGACCATGCCTCACACTGAAACAAGTGTCTTGCTTGTGGCCAAATGCTGTCAAGAAGGGTCAATTCTTAGAAAGAAAAACTAAAGCCATTAGGCTCAGCTTAGCAGGCAGCACAAGCTCAGGAGAGACAAACTGTGCCACGTCTTTCCATCACTTCTCTCCCTGTGTGCAATTCTTTTTTAAGGTTTTTTGGGGGGAAGGTGTAATTTATAGCTTAGCTATGAAAATAAAATTGTTTTGAGTTTAAAAACTCAAAGCCTTCCTCCAATTATGAAATATTTTCATAGGTTTTTCAAAAGACTGATCTTTTCATTTTCTCATTTTATGAGTATATATCCCACTAGATCTGCTTCTGTGTAGGAATTGCAATTTTTAGCAAGTAATTAATCCATAAATGAGCTATTTCAGAGTTTTAGGTATTGGGCATCACCCTTCAAAGTCTCTGTGCTGGCCTGGGATTACATCTCCATGTTTCCACAGACCTCACAAGAAGCTCATTTTGCCAACAGTCACTTCACTGAATTCCCCATAAATCAGTTTGGAAAATCAAGCTCAGGATAATCAGGTGCAGGCAAAAAGAAGGAGGCAGCATTTCTAACAGCTGTGTCACTGAGAGATACAATGACCTTTACATCCCTCAGCACTGAACTTCTTGTTGCTGACTTTATTCCAAATGAAAATATGCAGCCAGAGAGTCACTGAAATTACACTTATTTGATGCTGGAGCTCTTGCCGGGGCTGCTGAGGTTCTGGCAATAACAGGTCCATGATTCCTCCCCAAGTAGTTCTCATCTTTGACAGAGGTTAGAAAATCTGTAGTTTTGACATCATCAACCCCCCAAATTCATAATTAAAGATTTTGAATATTTTGCACCAGGTGCAAAGGCAAAATGAAACCTTATTTTATGCATTATTCTGCATTTGGTGTACTCAGATGGTGACAAACTCCAGCACTTCATTGCACAGAACTAAAAATCTTGTATGAGGATATTCTCTGAAAGTATTAAAAAAACAAAGGGATTCTTCTTTCTTAAACTTTTTGTGCACCACACAAATCTTCTGTTATATATTTGCAAGGTAAGAATCAATCCCAGCACATCAGAAATGAGCTCACCTGACCAAAACCATTTGCCTAGAGTAAGAGTTAATGTAACTGTTCATATTGTCATGGTAAAAATGAATGTTTAAATATCTGCATATGTAACACACCAACGTTAAAATGATAATAAAATTCAAAGCCATCAATTACTATTTAAGGTAATTAAATTTGGCTGGAACAGGTTTGGGTGTTTAGACTATGTAAAGGACAGTGTTGAAGAACTTTCAGACTGGAAACCAAAGTGAAATGAATACACAGAACAGAAAATAAAGCAGGAGGAAAAAAAACCCAAAAAACAACACAGCACAAAATGTAACTGGGTATTTTTAGTCTTTAAAATGCTTTAAAGAAAATTAGCAGAGTAATTCTATTCCCTGCCAAATTCCAATGTATACCTGAGTGTGGCAGGACACCTGTAAATAATTATTCAAGAAAAAAATGTTTTTTATTCAGATATCTGAAACTGTAGTCCCTTGCTTCATGAAGCTGCTGGGACCAAACTGCTGTTGCCAGCCCATCAGAGCTCAGGCAGCAGAGCCTGACTCACCAGGAGTGAGAATCTCTACATTTCTGATTCAAGTTGCACACACTCACACTTTGCTCTTCCAAGACCCTCACATTCAGCCTGGTGTAAATTTTAGCTCCCATGGTGTTACCTGACACTGTCTAATCCCACCAAAAGTATTTAAAGTCACTCCCTCTGAAAAAAAGTGATTAAACTGATTTATGCAGAGAAGGCAAATGCCTGCATCCCAGTGATGGGGCAATTCCTCACAAGTAGCATTAGAGCCCATTGGGAAATTACAAAAAGGAATTGCCTCTAAATGTTCTCTGGAGCCTCAGGAGCTCTGCCTGTGTGCTGGCTGTGGCAGAGAGCAAATGCAGAAACATCAAAGTTATCCCCTGGCCCAAGGCAAGTGCTCCCCTGCAGGCAAAGCTGGGGAGCCCAGAGGGGAAAGGAACAGGAACAGTGGAGAGAAAGGCAGGAACATCCTGCAAGAATGATCCCCCTTAGGATGGCAACAGCCCCAAACTCCACACTGGGGCAGGCTGAGCTCCTCCACACTGGTGGCACTGCAGGATTGGTCTCCATGGGGTGCTTCTCTGTGACCTTCCCACAGGGCTCAGAGGGCACAAGCACCATCCATCCTTTCCAGCCTGTTTGCTCCAATACCCCATTAACCAGCACAACTTCAGCAACCCCATCACAGAGCAAAACCACCTTTCCTACAGGGGCTGAGCTCTCTGGTTTCCCAAATGATGGAGTAAGGAGAAAACAGGAGGTCAAAAGCTGAAGCCCAGGTCACAGTCACCAAGATGTTTTCCAGCAGACAACAGCAAACTACCAGGATGGGACAAAGCACAGCAGCCCTGATAGGTTAGGGGCCAGCAAATAGGATGGCAAAGGCTTCACCCAGAATAAAAATGCCTTTATAAGACTTTTCTTTACCAACCACAGCAGCTTTGCCAGGGCAAACTGCAAGAAGAGCCTCAGTGAGAGGCGTGTTTTGTTTCAGGTCTGTAAAAACAGTATCAGGAAAGTTAATACTCCTTCCAAACATTCATCTTGTTCTGTCAGGAACACTGCTCACCAGCTAACATAAAAGCTGGCAATATTGTATTGCTGCATTAAGCATTTAACTTAATTTTATGTAAACTAGCAGCAGTTTGATAAAATTTGTTGACACTTGTCATTTTGTTGTGGTTCATTTCCTACAACAGCTTTAGAAGCTTTACACAACTGTTATGAACAATCCTGATGCAGAGAGAAAAAGGGAGTATTCATTAATCATCTCAAAGCAGATTAAATTAATATCTGGCCAGTAAGAAGTTCAAATATCTTGCTGAAAAATAGGTAAAAAGGTATTTTATACAGCAGATTCCTTGTTCAACAGTAACTACACACACCAAAATTACACAGAGTGAAAACACAAGATCACAATTTCCCCTCATGTCCAGCATTCATTTACCTTTAGCAGCTTCATGGCAGTGCACCTTCAATGCATGCACATTATTTATTGAGCTGGGATTTTTCCAAAGCTACTAAAGAGTGGTTTGGGATCCCAGCTTCTATTGAATTTCAATGAATCTACTCATAAAAGAATTAGGAGCTTTAGGAAATTTTATCTTTATTGTTTCATACCACAAGAGCAACATTGCATCCAATTATCTCATCCTTTGCTGGTAAAAGAACTACAATAGAGGTACCCAATTAGCAATTTTTAAGCTTCTGAAACTAGTCTCCCATAATTAGCATCCAGAGAATGAAAGACACACTTTTAGCAAACAAAGCGAGACTCGAGCTTTGAAACAAGGCACTTCTGGTTGCTGCATTTCTTTTGCTCCTCCAGCTTCAGTTTAATCATGATTACAGACACTGACATTCCCTAAAATCCCACTGGAAGTTAATTATCAGAAATAATTTCAATATGGTACATCTACTCAAACTTCCAGAGACAGGGACCATTCAAATTTGATGATTTATTAATGGCAACCAGAGCTGCTTCAATGTAGGGCCAGTCAGCCACAAACAAATGGTGTGGGTGGGAGGTATGCAAACAGTATTTGGGTAACATTTAGGGGAGCTCAGATACCAGATCAGCAGTGTCAGGATCACAAAGGGCAGCTGAGGACAATGGGAGACACAAGAGTTGCAGTCTGGCTGTGAGGAGTGAAATGCTTTCAGGATTTTGTTGCTGCTAAGATAAATGAGCATCAAGCACTTCTGGACTTGGCAGTTGCTTTTAGAGTGCTGCTCTGCTAATGGGAGATCTGATACCACAGGGTTTTATTCCCTCTCATAGGTTATTCATGGCTTTGGAGCAGTACTTGTGGTCAGGGATGGTTCTAATGAGTATTTGTGCTGCTGCAGGGCTCTGCTGCCTGCTCTGCTACAAAAGGAGCTCAGGGGAGCCTCATCCCAGAGCTCAAGGCAACCATCAGGTCCTGTTCTAGCACCTTCTACTGAGAGACAACCACCAGCCTTTGCTGGAGCTGCAGCACCCATCATTACAACACCCAAACAAAATCTGTGTGCACAGCTTCAAAAAGGAGCCACAGAAAAGAAGCAACTTTCTCTCCCTGCTCCTTTGTGTCACCTCTCCCTGGCAGGATTCATTCTGACACAGAGAGGCATTGGTGGGCTGGGGTATGAAAACAACATGTGAGCCAGATGAGTTCTGAAGCTGCAAACACACAGAAAAAAAAAGCCTTAAGTACTAAATGGAAGGAGTAATTTGCCAATGCACCTTTTAGATCTCAGCTCTGTCAGTAAGGAGGAGGCTGAGGAGAACAGCAGGTAATGGCACATCACATCAAATACTTGCCTGGTTTCAGAAATCATGGTATTCCTTGGGCATGGCTTACTTAGGGCTGATATGTGATTGAGAGGTACAGTTGTGGAACACAAAACACACAGGTACACCCCCCAAAAAAATAAGTTATAGACTAGATCTTTAAGATACAAAAATTTAGTGAAGTTCTCTACTTAAAGCTGCTGAGATAGGAAACTACTTAAGACCAACACTTGAGGCGAGAAAGGGAAAAATAAGCCAAAAAACCCAATCAAAAAACCAAAAACAAAACAACCAAAAAACCCCAAAAAATACTAAAACCAGCCCCAAGAAAATAAGTATAACATTGATGTTTCTAATCAGTCACAGCCTACAGCAGGCAGTACTGGATGATAGAAATATACAAACAGTGGTCAATGTTATGTATTTAAACTCTACACTTTTCAACATTGGATTTGGGTTTTGTAATTGTCTCACCAAAATCACATTTCAGGTGAGTCTGCAGACACACATTCTATTTTTCCTTTTAACAGGAAGGCCCTCAGAACATTTGCATCATCCTCCAGACTCACAGCTATCAGTGAAAGCCAAACTGTCTGGCCAGATTCTGGGCTGGCTGATAAAGTTCTATCGATTTTGAGTGAGCTTGCTGATTTAGCCTACTGAAGAACCCAGCATCATCTGATTAGGTGGAATAAATTGATTTTTGAATCCTGATTATTTGCAAAAAACCCATGAACAACCAAGAGACCACCCAAGAAAGCATAAAAATGACTTGGTTTATGAATACACTCATTTTTTTTTTCAAAAATCAATTTTCTCTTGAACAACTCTGGAACAGAAAAGCAACAGAATTTGTTCACTAAATTATTCATTATAAGTCACTGACCCAGGTTCCTTGGTACTGTAAAAAACAGACTCTTCAGACAGCAGAAAAAGCTGAAGCTGCTAAGAAATGCAAGAGAACACAAGTGGAGGTGCTGGAGGAGTTCACTCCTGGTTTTACAAAGCTGTTTGGGAGGCTGTTTACAGGAAGGTGGGAAATAAAATGGGAACAAACTGGTGCTGGGAGCTTTCTGCTGACTGAAAAATCCACCCAGGCACAGGCAGGACCCCTCCACCACACCCCTGAAAGCTTCCTTTTCTGTCCCATCCTAGATCTCCTTACCAACACTAATAAATGATCCAGCTTGCAGGATTCCAGCTGGGTTCCTGAGGCAATTGAACAGGCAAAAAAACTTGGAGGTTCTATTGCAAAACTTGGTTCAAACACCACCAGGAGATTGCTCACAAAGATATTTAGTTCCTGGATGTTTTCTGTAAATAGATGCTTGAGCAATGAGACTTCTCATATTCTCACCAGGGGAAAAGCTGCAGCCTGAGAATTTCTCTCCTTTTCTACACTTTTGAAATCCCCACAGGAGAGAAGTTAAGAACTTCCACTTGCAGGAAAAGCTCTGATCAATGCTTGCACATTATTAGAACCCAGAAAACCCTATTACTAGGCACAAATCCACAGAAAATCAATCAAAATCCATTTGTTTACTGCTATAGTAACAACCAGCAATATCTGTCAGGCTACACCAAATAATTCATCATATGTAAGTCAAAAAAGAGCTGACAAATTCATCTGAAACAAACAGACACATGACTCAGTGCACAAAAAGTGAATGTGCTGTGTCCCTGGCATTAGCACAGGGATCAGATACATCATAAGTATATTTTTAATGTCATTTATAAGTTCCTACAGACACCGTGGTACAAAACACCAGCAGGAAAATTCAGGAGCATCATATTGATTTTTAATGAGACACAGCTCACCTGATGAAGCCAGGGTAGGCACACATATTTCAACAATTTGACAGCAGGTAGTGCTGACTAAAAGATCACAGAACCATCCAGTGCAAAACAAAATTGTGAGCAATTATGTAACAAAGTTTCACCCAACGCTGTGGCTTTGCTCTCCCTCAGTCCTGGACTGAGTTACACTGAGAGGGTGAGGAAGGACCTAAGGCAATTATTGTCCCAGCACACACAGCCAGCTGTGGCCCAGGCACCTCATTAACCAGCAGCAAAGGGCCATGGAAGCTGGAAAAAAATAAGGATTCTTTCTCTAGAACCAGAAAAACCACAGTGCTGAGCCCTGCCTTTGGCTTAGGACAGCCTGAGGAAAACACCTGACATAAACTGTTCACATTTGCAAAGGGGATGGGGTTTCTGAGAGGGGAATGCTGGCTGATGTTAGAAAAGTGCAGACTCTCTTTCCCACTCCCTCCCCTTCTCTTGGAGCCATCACTAAACTCCAAATGCCATGATTTCAATATGCACAGCTTGAAATGGCACTGCTGAACATCACTCTCACAAACCAGTGCAAAAACCATGCAAAGTTCTCAAGAGGAAAACACCTGGGCATCCAGTAAAGCTGCTGGATGGGGAACTGCATGGTGAATACCACAAGGCAAGTTAAAAACTCTGTGTGTGACCATTTGTGTGCTCCTATCTCAATATTCACTACTTAGACAAACTTGTACCGGCACATTTTAACGCTGTGCTTGAAAACACATCAGGGGAGGGGGAAATCAATCAATCAGCGCAGTGACAAAATCCCAGCTGTACCCAGCACTTTCTGCTGCTGTTGCTGAGAGCCCCAAAATGTGTGGAGGATGGATGATCAGAGCACCCTGGCCACAGCCCCGAGACAATTTCCCTGGGGGCTGCAGGGAGCAAGCGCTGGAGCAGGAAGCTGCAATCAGCACTGCGCTGTTTGCCCAGACACAAACGGCTCCCAGACATCTCCTGTCCCTCGTTTTAAAAGATCAGACTCCTAAATACTGTCTGATGTTTGATATTTTCTCTTCTTTGAGCAGCAAACCCCATTTCCAGCCTCCCTGACTGCCAGTATTGCTTTGATACAAAATACATGGTTCTTCTCTTACATTAAGTGATTATCCCGGGGATAAAATCAGGAAATTCCCTCATTTTCCCCAGAACACAGGAAACAAGGGAGCATTAAGATTTAATAACACCTCATCAGCAGTCTACAAGGCTGATAAGAAAAAAGTCTGTAAGGTTGCTACTCTGGTGTTCAAAAGCTCTTAGCCACATTAAGAAAACCAACAAGGTCTTCAGTATAATTAAATATGTTTTATTAAAGCTTTCCATCATCTTCCTTTCTTTGCTTATTTCCCCCTCGTAGCTCTCACATCTTTCATTCCTCTCTTTGATGTTTGTATGCTTTTTGTATTTGTACTGGAAGTATTTTGCCCTCTTCCACCCCACCTCTCTCTCAGTGTATTTAGAGCACATTTCCCTGTGCCTGCCTTTGCCTGTCCCCTCTCAGCCCATGGACAGCTCGGGGAGAGCAGAGGGCACACCTGCTCCATGGCACTGCTCACTGCAGAGAGGCACAAGCACAAAACACCTTCCATTTCTTCTGTCTGTCACCTCCACTAAGAATGTCACCTGCTCCCCTCCACAGCAAGATGCACACAGGATTTACAGACCAAAGTGGAACCTGCCCTTTCGGCTGTGCAGTCAGTGGGAATGAAAAAGTTACAGTTTTAAAGGGAGATAAAATAAAAGAGCAGCTCCTCCTTTACTCACATGTGTCTGGGGACTCATCAGAATCATCGGGACAGTCGGGCTCCCCGTCACACAGCCAGTGCCAGGACACACAGGTGACACCGTCGTGGCACAGGAACTCCCCTACGTCACACAAGGGATGCTCCTCTGGAAATGAGAATGGGTGACAGTGAAATGGTGAAAGGTGAAGGGGAAAAAATAAAAATAAATGAAGGCGCAATGAAAAGCAAGAGTGAAAATGAAGTGATGCAAAAAGCAAAAAGCAAAGCAAATAATAGGAACAATATGAAGCAAGAATTTGGTGGTGTATGATACCCTCACTTTGGAAACTCCAACATCCAGCTGAGGGTTCTGCACATCACCCTTCCCACCTGACAGGAACAACACCACCATGATCTACTGCTATGGAATAAAACGTTATGAAAATCTGCATTTTTCTGAATATTTCACCATGAAGTAGCTTTGCTCACTAGATAGAAACCAACAAGCTTTAATGTCATGTTACCAGCAGGGAGGTTCCTGACTCACCTCTGCTGCCACAGAAAATATTTTAAAATTGTTTCAAGTACTCAGATTTTCAAGGATGTGTTTTTGTAAGCCATCAGAGTTCTACTTAAATACACAAGTCTATTTTTCACTATTTTCTTAGACACATTTTAATGCCCAAATCCTTCCTCCATTTTATATTTCACACAAAAAAACTTGCAAACAAAGAATTTCAAGTCAACCTTGAGAACAATGGCTTTTACAAGGGGGCAGTTCTGGAAGTTTGGCACAGCCACACGATCTGCTGCATTCAACCACCACAGGCTGATGTCCTTGAGATCCAGAGTTAATGAACTCAAGACTATTCCATCATTATTCAATGTAAAACTATTCTAATATTAATTAAAACCTCTGTGCAATAGATTATATTCATTTTATCAATATGTCTTCCACAAGGTTACATTGCAGATTGCTGGGAAAAGGTTTCCTCATTGTTCCCACACTGGCACAAGAGAGGAATAACTTCACTGGAGTCAACACTGCCACAAGGAAATAAAACCAAATATAAAGGAGACAACACCCAATCCACTTGTAGACCTCCCCATTGGCTTAGTTCCTCCAAAAGCCATGGGATGTGTTATTACTGAAGGAAAAACAACAATAATACTTTATTAAAGTTATTATTTAATCATTTCCTGTGTGCAGAGGTCAGGTTCTCAACTACTGACACCACTCAGTTTTACAACAAGCCAAATCTGCAACTACTATGAAGATGGAGTTCATATTTCTCAAAATAACTATATCACAACTTCTTTTAAGACTGCAAGAATGAAAGGATTTTTGTTATATCTTAATTCCTTCCCTTCAATAGCAAAAAAAGAGCAACTGTATAATTAAGAGCGGAAGTTTACATGGAGTGGTTTTGCTTAAAGCTTTCAGGGAGATGATTAAAGGCCCTGCTTTGATAGCACATCTTGAAAAACCATCCTGGAAGCCAGAAAGAGGCAGAGAGTTTGGCAAGTTTTAGCATTTCAAAGATGTAGAGTAGTGTGAGAAACACAGAGAAGAATTCTGTAATATTTGGTTTTAGAGTATTCTTGAAATCCTTCATACATTTCTGCTTTCACTACAGGGCGAACTGTAATTTTCTGTGCATTGCACATCTGCCCCTGACAGACCTGGGAATATTAAAATTAGCATTGCCAAACATGTTCACTTATTTATTCAGCTCTGCAATGATCATTTGTCAGAGCAAAAAAAAATTGAATATCCTTTCATTATTCAGAGTAACAAATTTATTTATTTATTTAGAGAGGTTTCTGAACTGACAGCTAAGTGAAAAATGTTACTGAACAAATATAGAAATGTCAAGTTGTGAAAACACTTCCACAGCCAAGGTCACACAAGTGTCTGGTTCTTCATGAACCTCCCCAAATAACTGCCTGTACAACACCAGTGGAACAGAAATCTTGTCTGGAACAGAACCTGGCAGGGATTATCCCTTCCCTGGTGCAACAGCTCCTTTCAAACCTGCAGATGGTCACACATGTCCTCACAAAAAAAAATCTTGTATTTGCTCCTCTTTTGGGCAAAGATTATGAAAATAGCCTAAGTAACTGGATATAAAGCAGTTCTGAAAAGAAATTTCACAGAGAGCTCAGAGTTCAGTGTGTGTACTTCAAAAAAGGCTTGTTTGCTACTATTTTTTTAAAAAATTGAAAAAATTAAGCTATTTCCATACTATTAAATTCCTGCTTTCCATTTCATGCAGATAATACAGAAATTATGGAGATCTAAGCTTTTTATATTCTCCATCTTGAGAAAAACTTAGCAGAGTGCAAAAAACACTAACTTGTAAAACACTTTAAAAAATAGATTTTGTTTAGAATAAAGCAGTTTAATATTACCTCAGGGTTTTATTGCCTCTGAAAGTGCTTTCTCAAATGTTTTTATTTTGCATGACTATGAAATTATTTTTTTTTGGCTGTTATCTTTACAGAATGAATCTGACCAGTTAATCATGAACACACACTAATTAGTGGGCTTCAAAAAAAAAATAAAACAAAAACCACAACAACCCTCTTGCTAAGAAATACTCATCTGTGATGGCCCAGAAGTAAAACAGTTCTTTTCAGTGAGACCTTTTCCCTTCTGCAGTACATGAGCTGTGCAGGAAGGCTCCCAGAGGATGGGAAAACTCACGTTTTGAACATCCCAGTTCTGTGAGATGCAGAGCAGATGGTGAGAAATCATCCCTCTATGGGTAAATGAAAGCTCTGCCTCCCTAAGGATGCTACTCCTATGCTCCTCTCCTATGCTGCAAACACCTGGCAGTGCCTCTCAGAAGGAAAGTTTAAAAAAAGGAAAAAGAAAACCTGGGTCTTTGTTTTAAAGTCAATGTTTCCATAGCCAAAAATGTGTTGGGTTTGGTTTTTTGTTTGTTATTTCTTTTTAATGAACATTTTTTAAAGAGGACAAAGCCCAGAATCCTCATTAGGAAAGCAACTAGAATTATAATGTATGAAATTACACTGAACTTGGAAAACTAAAATTCCATTATGATGATAAAAGAAAAGAGAAAACAAAGGGAAACAAACCAATCAACCAACCAGCACACAAGTGACTGGCTGATGTCTGCCTGGACCAGAAATGCTCCTGGATTAAAAAAAAAGGCATTTGCCTCTGTAAACTTGCATTCAGCTCCTAAATAAGTAGGAATAAAGATGTCTGTGATCACCATGGACTGTTCAGGGTCAAAGGGATCTGGACCCTTCCTGTTTGGGGTGATACAATGAAGAAAAGCAGGTCAGGAGGGATTTTAAAAAGAGCTCCATGGGAGATAACATTGCTACAATTGAGAGCTCTCCAGCTCTGCCCAAGACTGCAAACTATGTGCTGTGAATGTAATTAGGGACTGCCTTGGTCCAGGAACCAGGTGCCCAGAGAAGCTGCTCAACTCCAGAATTGTGCTCCCCACTTGCAGCAGTGCCCTGGCCAGGCTCTCTGAGGATCTGCCAGGCTCCTGCTGTGCCCCTGGTGACCCCCAGCCTGGATGGGAGTTGCTCGGTGCTCTCTCTGCCGAGCACTCCCAGCTCCATCTGCCAAGGGCACCTGAGAGAGCTGGGAAAAAACAAACCTCCCATATGGCAGCGCTCTTCAAAGTGAGCAGAACTGAGCCTCACAAAGTCCTGATCCATCAGAGCAGGGAGCCTGCTCATTAGGCTGTCACTAAATACCCAGAAAACACAAAATGCACATTCCTAGAGAAGCTTTTGTAGGATATGATACAAGCACATTGAAGGATAAGAGATCATCACAACATAATATTTAAAAGCTTTTATAGCAATAGGTTAAGATCAAAGTGAAGTGAGAATGCCTCAAAAATTGATTTAGTTTAATTTTGCACTTCGGAAAAATATTTTCAATGTGTTTCAGATGTTTAGAAAAAATATTTCCACTGTGTTTTTTCATCAAAAAAAAAAGCTGAAATTTTCAATTCCCTCTCCATTTTCAAGGAAGAGGGCAAGAAAAGATGCACACAGACTCAGAGGATGTGTGTGTGTGAACATGTTTTAGGTTTTCTTTCCACTTGAGAATGGTTAGATCAAGGAATGAACCATGGAATCCATGAATAAAAACAACAAACTGAGAGACCACAGCTGGTTTGTCCCCAGCTGCACACCCCGAAAAAACTCAAAGAGAGGGAAATTTCCTGCCAAAACATTATTTTTTTTAAGAAGCAAAAGAGCAGGAAGACAACAAGGACCAGAAAGGCCAAAAGGAGTGGTCAGAAAACTGCAATCCAGCTGTACATTTCCATTGGGATCCACTGGCATCATCTGTCTGCATGACCACAAATTCTGCCAGTGAAAAACTCACTCTGCCATGTTTCAGAGATATTATGCAACCAAAAACTTGCACTTTTAAGTTCTTAATTAGTATTGCTTTGATTTTAATTAAGTTATCTTCATTACAAGAGTTTAAGAGCTCAGAACTACTTTTTCCCCCCCATCTCAAAAGCAAGTTTTCCATTTGGGATTTTCTTTGATCTCTCACTGAAACATGGGAGGGTTTCCAGATTAATTTCAGTAAAATTTACTCCAAAGTGGAAAAGTGTATTCCAGTAGCAATTTATGACAGAATTCATCACATGCCAAAACCTGAATTACTGTAACTGAAGGAGAGATGTGAAGAAAGAGCATGAACAGCACTTCCTACTTATGAATTTCAGACTTTCATATAATACTCTTCAAACCTTTCATACCTTTGGAGTTAAATCTACATTTTTAGAGCCCAGCACAGAGTAAAACATTTCCATTTTGGCCACACTAAACTACAGACAAAATCCTTGAGATGTCTTGCAAAACAGTAAAACAGAGTTTTACATTCAGGGTATAAAAACATGATTTTGATACCATTTATTTCTGTCCTACCTGGTTCAGTATAAAGCTGTGTTCAAAGTCATGAAATTTTATTTACAGAACCCAAAAATCTCTCACAAGACCTACCAAACCCTGATTTGTGCTTCCAAAATGCAAAAGGGCTTAAAGAGCTGCTGGCATGCTCACATGTAGCATTCTGAACAGGAGTATGGAATGCTTTATGTGCATTTCTTCAGCTCTTGGCATAACAGTTATCACTTACTCAGCATTTACTAATCAGCTAATTGCTGTATCCATAGGCCAGGCACACACACAGGTACCTGTCAGTACAAGCACCAGATGCTCATGGTTTAAGCCTCATATGTTTAAATTCCATGTGTAAACTTTCCTCAGTCTGCACATCTCCCACCCAGAAAGGTCACAGGCAGCTTGTTTGGAGATATCAGACTTCCCAGTCCTCAGTCCATAATATTCTTGCTCAAATTCCTTATTTACATCACACAGTTACAAGAATTCCCCATATATTTTGGACTTTGTGCTACTATAATTTATGGATCAGATTAACCAACTATTGATAGAGGTCAGTACTAACAAGATAAGAAGCATCCACTGATTGATGAAAATCCTGGAGTATTTTTGGAAGTGGGCAGGTGATAAGTTTAGGGCTTGTCTTGTTACTTGTTCTTTTTGGCTCTTTCTTTGACAAAAACTTATTTACATTAAGGGGGGGTGGGTGGGTGACCCAAATTCCCATCCTGGATTTGGACAAGAGAAAATTATTCAGACTCAACTTGGCACAACCTATGGACAGAGAAATTTAAGAAATACTCAGATAACGAGAAACACCCAAATATTCCTGGGCCAATTTTTATCTAATCAGCAAAGGGTCACAGAATAATACCTATCTCAGCAAACTACAAAATGGCATGATGGTTATGATCCTTAATGGCTCCAAAATACCACAGAATAGCCAGGTGCCTTCTCTAACACAATAGAGACACCCTAATAGGAACACATTACCTGCAATCCTGCCATTTGCCAACCCCTGCTCCCAGTAGCCCTACAAAAAAAAAAAAGGGAGGCTGAGCCAAACAAGCTCCCTCTGAACCATTTCTTCACATTTATCCTTCACCTCCTTGAAAGCTGGAGGAAACAGGAGAACACATTCCCCAGGGTGAAGTGGTCCTTCTTCCCAACCAGCCTGACGTGGATTAAATGTAAATGTCAGGGTGGAGGGGCAAAGTGACCATCACTTATCCCTCTGTGTGTGAGGAGTGACAGGCCCTGCACTGGAGTCAACAAGGTGCCCTTTCAGCTGCTGACAGCCAGTGCCAGGGTGAACAGGAGCAAAAGTGTTCTCACTCGTGGAAAGCCTTCAAAGGCTTCCACTGAAACAACCCTCCTTTCTTTCCCACGTCAAAGAACAAAATGACTTTGAAAAAGTCATCTTTATGGAATAAAGAAAATGGAAAAAACCATCTATTTGGAATGTGAAAACCTCTGAGCCTCTCCACCACCTTAGCCTGTATCATCATAGGGTGTTCATAATATTATAATTTAATTTCCTATTTGACAGGAAGGAATGGTTGCAACAGAAGACTTGAAAAAGTTAATAAATATACAGAAATAAAAACCAGATTTTTTTTTTATAAGGAACTGCCAGCATCTTGGCAAGACCCTTCACAGGAGCTCTTCTATAAGGACACTTCCTACACACTTGGATAAGCAACACACAAACTTCCACACGAAAAAGGAATTCTAGGAGCGACGACTCCAATAACGCATTCCTTGTACACAAACACATTTCCTGCTTCATCAGGAAGCTCAGTGGAGAACAGACTGAGGTTTTCAGCTGCTCCCAGGATCAAACCTCCAGAAGGCCTGACAGGCAAAGTGCTGGAGAGCACAAGAAACGAGCAGACGGATGGGGACTGAGGACAAGTCACCCGGCGCCCGTTTCAAACCCGCCTCGCCGCAGAGCGCCGCTCGCTGTGCCTCCAAGCAGGACTTCAAATGAACCTTTTTCATCTCCTGCCTGTGCTTCCTCTCTTGGAACTCTGATATTTCCAAGTGATGCTTCTTCCTTCGCTGAGTTGTAAAGCTTCCAAAGTCAATTATAATGTTTTCACGGCAAAATTGCTTCTTTTTTTTAAAAGTGGGATGGAAATCCCGACTTGAGACAAATTATTTAAATAAATGCCACAGAAAATATTTTCTCTTTTGAAAGCTGAAACATTCATTACATAGCTTATTACAATACCTTTGATAAGCCCTCTGCTGAGCAGATGTTCTGTCACCGTGAATGTTCACATATGAACGTTTTTAGCAAAAACTAAAAGATAATTAATTTAGATAAATTTCATCTATCAAAGGGTAATCAGTGATGTCACTGTTTTAATTTGATAGTTTTCTTACAGTACAAAACAAAGCCATTTCACTTGAATATTTCACACTCTAACAGAATGACATCTATCCACACAAGGAAGGAAAAGCATATAAACTGTGGAGATATTTTAAGATACTAGGAACATTAAGGGAATAGTAAGAAAAAAAATACGTTCTGCTTATCATAACTTTTATTCAAAGTAAAGTTTTCCATTTTCTTTTAAAGTGCAGATAACTTCATGAGGGAAAGATACAGATAGATAAGATCTAGGTAACTTAGATGAATGCATATTTGGGAAAACAAAGCTATACTGAGAAAATAGAGAAAATAAGTTATCACAAAGGATTAAAAAATTAAAAGCAGCATGGAAGGAACTATAAAGTATCTGGATTGAACTGAACCATCTTCTTTACTTTCTCTTTTATTTCCCTGGAGGAGGATGTTGAGGCCATGTTAGCATTGGTGCTTGATTTGCTTGTTTGTTTTAGGACTCAAGCCAAAATCTTATTCCTATTACCATATCCAAAAACTGCATCTTGAATAGGATACCAAAAATGTTAATCCTAAAATCATAGGATCTTCTTTCAGCTAAATGGTTTGTTCTCATGAAGTTCCCCAGCCCAGCTCCCTCACAGTTGTCAGCACAGCTCTCGGATGCAGCAGTGGGATTCCTGCCCTGCACAGCCCCTTTCCAGCAGATCCCAGATCTGCTCCGATCCCATGTGCCCAGCTCCTGCTCCAGCACAGCAGCTCTGGAGGCCATCCACCTTCCCTGCCCACTCCTGTGAGGCTCCACTGCCAATCATTCAATGCTGCCTGCTCTGCTGAGCACCACCAGTGCCACCCAGGCAGGGGTTGATGGATGGCAGCGCTGCGTTTATCCCACAGCAACCCACCCAACAGGGAGGAGCTTTCCCTGTTTAACAGCACAAGTGAAATACAGAATCTTCCAGAAGATGGCAAGGCTGGAGAAGTGAGAACCAAACTCCTGGAGAAAACCTTCTCAGAAGGCAACACGTTCATTTCTGCAGCTAGAAAGGAAGGAAGCCGTGTCCTACCCCGCTCTCACAGCCAGGAGAGCCAAGCCTGCTGTCACTGAGCGTTTCTCAGAATGCTCCCACTTAAAATGACACAAAATAATGATGAACAGGTTTCAATAGCAGATGGAAGCCTATTACATAATTCAGTTTTAATGACCAGAGAAATCTTAAATATGACGGCTCTGTTTTGTGCAGCAAGAGACTTGTATGAAATGAATCAGCCAAATCTGCTTCCATAAGCAACTGCATATGTTTAACACACATTTGTTTTATATTAGGATAATTAATCTAGAGGGAAATGGGGTTAAATACTAACATAACTTTAAACTATACTCAGTTATTGAAAGGATGAGAAAATTAGGGGAAAACCAAGCTAAAATTCCTTTCTAAATAGTGTCTACATAAAGAGCTAAAAGGAAAATCTCTTCACCAGGGTTAACTATTTTATTTAAGTTGGATATCACGAAATATTAAAAATATAGAGCAATATAGAAACTTGCAACTAAAATAATCTGTTTCTCACATAAACCTTTAAAAATTGACTCTAATCCTACAAATGATTATGCTGGGCCCTACTGAAATCGTATCCATTATTTTAAATAACTACAATCAACAGTTCTAAGTTAAATGGTAAGAATTAAGTAAAAAGCACACCAAAGGGTTGCTTAATATAGGTTTAATTGCAATTTAACAGCTGGGAAAGTAGTTACAATTGTGCTCTTCTGCAGTTCAGGTCTGACTTTCTCCATAGCATGATCCAAGACCAATAATTTAAGGGTAATTTGGAAATGCACACATCGAATAATAATTTTCACACCACTAGAGAGCAATGTATTGTGATATCAGCTGCTGCCATCAGTAGGTCTTCAATGTGATTTTTCTGAACAGGCAAACATATTATTCACAGGCAGCAAGACACAACATTTAGCAAAAGGTTTCTGCTAAAAAATTCAAAATTATATTTCACAGGGCAGCGTGCATTTTACCCAAAATGTCCATGTCACAAAGAAGGATCAAAGTCAAGGACAGATGTGATATCAGCCTGGTGTCACCCAGCCATGGACAAGTGGTGAAACCCTCCCTGCTTGGATTTATTGTCCATCCCCAGGAATGGGGAATGGCAGGGGGTGAGCAGTGAGTGACCACAGGCAGGATTGATGAGCCCATCTGCCCACGGGCTCCTTGGAAACACGGAGGAAATGGCCAAAGCTTCAACACTAAGGAGAACAACTGGATTGATAAAAGCATGAGAAAACTGTAACAGGTTTCAAGTTTGGACTGATAAAACCCTTTATTTTTAAAGGGAGTGAAGAATAAACCTTCTCTGTCAAGAGTTTTACTGCCAGAACAAGCTCTTGTCCTAAGTTGCGTTCTACAGTCACTACTGGCTCATCATGCAAGGAAAACCAAGTGCTATGGCTCAGAATTAATAAATGTTACTAAAAATAAAACTCTTAAAAATTATTTATTGAATGTTTTAAAACAAACATTTTTAAAAACAATTCTATATAAATTAATAATTATTCAAAGACAAACAAAATCCAAGGAACCATCACTTTACATAATTATTCCTTTGATTTATTAATGTGACATTCTATTATCATTCATAAGCATTGACTGCTATTTTTAAAAAATACTGTAAAAAAACAGATTCAAGGGAAATAAAGACAACTTTGAATATAATGTTATCAAGTAACTTTGTCAAAATAATTTTAAAAAGTTTCTTGCCATGCCATTTGGACACTTGACAAAAAACCAAAAGAGCCCCACATACCCTTGTGAAGGAAACATTTAATTCAAAGGCAGCATTCCTGTGGGAAGGCTTTCCTCAACTATCTTTTTTTTTTTTTAAATCCCTGCCATCCCTGAGGCTGTTTGTGTCACACAGGATGGTCAAGAGAAAGAGGCAATTAGAAAATTAAATACAGAATCAATAGGATGGTATGCAGGATTACACACACTGAGTAAATGTTTTAGCTGCACAAAAACCAAGGAAGAAATAATTGAATTTGTAATGTAACTGCTTTCTTCAATCTATCCTGGAGTCTGGGAACTGAAGGGTGGCCAAGAAATCTCTAACTTTGAAGAAATTCCACTGCAGTCATGGAAATGAGGCTCATAACCCTGATGTGCTGAACAAGGAGTTGGTGGACACCTGAACAAATATGACATCCCCGGGTTTCACAGGGGAAGGTCTCACCACTGAACAGGTTGGAGGAAATCCAGCACAAATACAGACTCAGACTCCTCTTTGTGCCCTCTCTATCCAAAAATCTTTAAGTTATTTTTGAGACTTTCCATATGTGAGGAAAAGATAATTACAGTTAAAATTATAACTGAGGAAGCAGGAGAGAAAATCAAAAACTCCATATTCAGAAAAAATTGGTCATCTATAAATAAAAAACAAAAGGCATGGGACAGGTGGTAAATTCAGGATGAAACCTACAGATGTTATAATTTTAGCAGGCCAAAAGGATGATGGATGTTTAACCTTTGTTAGCAATAGCAGATCTCACTTCATCAGCAGGGGTGCTGAGGATTTCATTACCAGCTTTGCGAGCTGCTGAGATTGTGAAAAGAAAATTATGCCCTGGTTTTACCACGCAAAAAAGTGAACAAAGGACTCTCTTTGCATTGAGCTGCTTTGCCTCTAAATGCTGATTCCAGCTCACCCTTCAGTGATTTCATGCATACCACAGGTGAGCCAGTGCTTTATACTGTAAAACAGGTAAAATCTTGTCAACAACAGCAGCGCCAGTTGTTCCCAGCTACATCCAGGTGATGCAAAAACATATGCTCAGACTGAGTCTGCTGGGATTATCAAACAAACAGAGTGCTCTGCAGACTAAACCATAATTAGGTACAATGTTGGTACTGTAAAAAGCACAGTAATTATGGCCTCTCTTGTTCTACTAGTTTCCTTAGCACTAAGGATGTAAAAATCTCACAGCTTACGTGAAAGTGGCAATTTTCAGTTCAGAAGTCTCCTCTTTTCTGATGGGGGAAAAAAAAATCACTTCTGTAAAGCTAACAAAGCCAGCAGACTCTACTGTAACCACACACATATATATATATAAATTTTAAAACTTCCCAGGACTTTGGATCAGGCCACAAATGCAGAGCTTTTATACCCCTGTGCAATATGGATCACTTTAATAGAGTTAAGTGACATTCATCTTTACACCATCTCCTCCCCTGAGAACAGAGTAACAGCAGCCACCTACGCAGAAAAAACAATATTAGAAAGCATGTATTTTTAGCAACTTTAATTATATTCTAGCAGCAGGAAAGAAAGAGATGCAGAAGCGTACGAGCAGGCAAGTCTCCCCAGAAGACAGACACAGCTTTGGAGCTCTGCAGCTGAACGATTTCAGTGGTGAGGGGTCAGAATTACTGAGGGGACTGCTCAGAGTGCTCCATGCACTCTCAGTAACTGAGCTAAACCACTGGAGCAGACACAATCCTTAACAACTCCTGCAGAATGTATGCACACACTCCAGGAAGAGATGGTTTGGCCTGATCTATGACCACAGTCATAACAATACTTCTTAGTTTTTGGGGGGTTTTTTTGTTTTTTTTTTTTTTTAGTGGCATCCCATTTCGAAGTTTCCCCCAGCTGGGGATTTGTTAAGGACAGTTTTCTGTACTTTAGGGCACATGCAAAAAACAGTTTTACCTCTCAAATCCACTGTTGTTAAGAGTGAACCTGAATGCCAGCCTAGACTGTGCAGCATTGTTAATATTTTTACTAAGTATCCAAGATAACTGATATTCCAGCCATGTAATGGTCAAAAAAACCAAGGGAGATCCAGAGAAATGGGGTTCTGAGCTACCCCAGCTGATGAGCTCAAGTAACTTATCTCAAAACACTAAAGCAGTTGTGCTTTTCTGGGCATGAGGCAGAGGGAAGACACAGGACACACCATTCCAATCACTGCTGCTGCTGATTACATGTAATCAGACTCTCATCACACCTATTGCTTTTGCTGTGTGCAGGGCATGATGGATCATTTAGATTGCATTTAAGATGCAAGTGAAAAGAAGAGCTCCATCCCATTCATAAAGAACACATTTTCCTGCTGCAAAGTCCGTGCCTCTCGCTGAGCAGCGCAAATAACGGCGGGATTTGAGAGAAGCTGGGCTTAGGAAATATTTACATCACAAAGGTAAATGTTTAGTTTGATGGTTTAGTGCCATATTAGCTTGGGGAAATAAAGCCTCATTTCTTGCCTGTGGAGGGAGGCAGTTGTGGAGATGCTGAAGGGCACCTGGCACTGCTCAAGCCCAGCCTGAGGCAGCTCCACGTTTTTTAGGATATCAGAGATTTAAAACCTGTAATAGAAAATTACTGTTGTAGCAAGCAAGAGAGCATCCCATGCATGTTACATTTGCAGGGGGGATGTTTGTAGACAAAATTACACCCATGCCAGAGACTTTCTATTGTGGAAATAAAATAACTGGTGAAAGAAACCCCTGCTCAAAATGCCATCGCTTTAAAGAACCGCATTTAACTGCAGGAGTTTTACAACCACTATTAAAATGAGTGTTAATAAAAACCACACACTTAGAGCACATGAATATACATGATTGTGGGGGTGTCTGTTACAGCTCCAAGAAGCAGGACCAGAAGTAAATACTCCCCAGGTGGCTCAGCCCACTCGCAGCTGAGACAGGGGAAGGATCTGTGAGGATTCAGGATTCCTTCCCACTCTTATTTAAGCAAAACTGAAAGAATTTCAAGGCTGGCAATCAATAACCCAGACAGAGGCCTCCTGTACGATGGGTACAAACATTCTGCAGTGCCATTAACACATCCCTGTGCACTCCAAAACTGAGCCTTGATGTATGCTTTAATAATCCAGGAGGATTATAATGCTGACTGCAAGTTCTTAGCAAATGAAGTTGTTTTCACTCAGGAATACTTTTAGTCTAAAATTCTGCCATGAACACGTGCTCTGCAATATCCAATATGATCCCCTTTGCACACTACTGCTGGGGCCAGTCAAGAACCAGCTCTTATAAACCAACAACAACAAAAAAAATCACATTATTATTTATTTTATGCTAAAAAAACCATACACAACATCAACTGTTCGAATTATCGCCAGAAGACTTGTGGAATAAATATTTTAAATACTTAATTGCTCAAAAATCATTGCAATAGCTCACATCATGATGTGACAGTCAAGAAATATTAACTGTAGTTTCACTTCCTGTATTTGCAGAACAAATACAAGCCTGAATTAGGGCTCAGGGAATGGAATATTTAGTTGGTACAATCTAAATATATCTCCCAGGGAAAAACAATTAATTATGTTTGTTACTGCCACTACTGCTGAGAACAGCTGCAATTCCTGGCTTGCCAAGTTCACGTCATTAAGGGTTATTCCTATTAATATCAATTAAGATCTAAACTGTTTGAGTCTCCACAATAATGACACTCAAGTAGATTTAAAGAGTCATCTCACAGAAAGCACACCTGTGGCAGAACAGTGACACTTACTCTTTTTCTATCTAAAATAAAATAAATAAAATATAAGATAAAAGTTAAAAAAATCAAGAATTATATTAGTGGGTGATATATGTGGGCTGATAAGGATGAAGCTCAGTTCTCCAACTGCAACAAGTTTCTTAAAACNAATATCCAATATGATCCCCTTTGCACACTACTGCTGGGGCCAGTCAAGAACCAGCTCTTATAAACCAACAACAACAAAAAAAATCACATTATTATTTATTTTATGCTAAAAAAACCATACACAACATCAACTGTTCGAATTATCGCCAGAAGACTTGTGGAATAAATATTTTAAATACTTAATTGCTCAAAAATCATTGCAATAGCTCACATCATGGTGTGACAGTCAAGAAATATTAACTTTAGTTTCACTTCCTGTATTTGCAGAACAAATACAAGCCTGAATTAGGGCTCAGGGAATGGAATATTTAGTTGGTACAATCTAAATATATCTCCCAGGGAAAAACAATTAATTATGTTTGTTACTGCCACTACTGCTGAGAACAGCTGCAATTCCTGGCTTGCCAAGTTCACGTCATTAAGGGTTATTCCTATTAATATCAATTAAGATCTAAACTGTTTGAGTCTCCACAATAATGACACTCAAGTAGATTTAAAGAGTCATCTCACAGAAAGCACACCTGTGGCAGAACAGTGACACTTACTCTTTTTCTATCTAAAATAAAATAAATAAAATATAAGATAAAAGTTAAAAAAATCAAGAATTATATTAGTGGGTGATATATGTGGGCTGATAAGGATGAAGCTCAGTTCTCCAACTGCAACAAGTTTCTTAAAACTCTAAGTGAACAAGTTAACACAGCAGAACACTGACATTGATTGAACCAAGTCTAACTAAACTGAGCTCTAGGAATGAATAGACTAACCATTTTTCATCATTTACCTTTAACAGACTGATAAAANATGTTATCACTGAGTATAAAACCAGCATTCCAGGTAGGAGACATGAATATTGAAGATGACCTAGGGTGGTGAATGCAGATGGATACACAGGGGAAGATTTTTTAAACTCACACCACCTGTTTAAAGATATTTCAATGATCCCTTGAGGTGCTCATTAGGATGGCTGGATATCTGAAAGCATTTTGGAAACGTGCCTTTTGAGGGAACAGAGAGATGACATTGGAGCATTGTAAACAGGCTTCAAAATTGTGACACTTCTGATCAACAAAAATCAGAATAAAACCAGGATAAGATGCTCTAATCAAACAGTGTTTTATTAATTGATCTGGTAAATGAGCAAGGAATATTTGTATCATTATTAATAGAATTTGATAGAAAAGATGGTTAATCAAATATGGGTGATCATGAATTTCTTAAAATCTCCATCTGGGGACACTGATGTGTTTTAAACAACCCCTGAAAGGACAGAGTGAGGCCTCCTGAGGTCACACCAGGAGAGCTCTGTGCCAGAGCCCCAGCAGGATTCAGGGCTGTGCTGAGGTCTCTGCACACCATCCCCATCACACCACGGCAAACTGCCCCTGCTGTGCCTCACAAAACAAACCACCTTTACACTGGCCTGGCCACTGGCTCACTTCTTCCTTTCCCATCTCCTGCTGAGCTGATGGAGATCCACATCAGAAGAGCTTTTTACCCCAGCCCACATCTGGGGCAGCTCTCTCCCTGGCTTTTGTTCCATCAGAAACATCCCACTGGGAATGATTTCAGCTTGAAAAGGACACAACACAATGTGGTATGAGGAGTGAGGAGGTAGAGCTGGATCCATCATTGCCCTCTTTAGGTGGACATTGAGCAGTTTAAGCTCCCACAGAGATTAATCTGCCAGGCCAAACAA
>VWYE01006337.1:0-11557 GCA_013398995.1 Alaudala cheleensis
TCATTCCTCAAAACTCTGGGAGGGAGGGGGCCGGTATCTTCTGTGAATGGCCCAGCTGTTAAANATGGCCCAGCTGTTAAAACCAGCTGGGGCAGTGTTCTTTATCTCTTCCAGGACCCATCTTCCCTCCAGGGGATCTCTGCTGTTCATGGGCCATTGAGGCTCAGTGCAGAGGGCTGATAAAATTCCATCATCCCATTGGGAGATGCTCCACCCAGGAGGAGGAGCCAAACATTCCCACCTGGACAAAACCTGAGTCTCAGAAGACCAAGGCTGGTTTTTCCACTGGATTCCAGAGGAAGACCAAACCCATCTTAGCACCACTGGACCTTCAGAGGAAAACTGCACCCTTGTACAGGATCATCTCTGCTCCAACAGAACCACATCTGGCACTGCAGGAGGACTTGATTGGACTCCTACCAACACCTTGACCAACAACAGGGTGTCAGGTTGTGTTCTGACTCTGTCAGTGTTTTCTTTTTGGTTTGCCTGCTTTTTTTATACTACTACATTTTGTTGCTATTCCAAGTGAAGAACTGTTATTCCTATTCCCATATCTCTGCCTGAAAGCCCCTTAATTTCCAAATTATAATAATTTGGAGGGAGGGGGTTTGCATTCTCCATTCCAAGGGAGGCTCTGGCTTTTTCCCTGGCAGACACCTGTCTTTCCAAACCAAGCCACCCTCCCAATGCCTGAGCACCCTTTCCATGGAGAAATCCCCTCCTGATGTCCAACCTGACCCTGCCCTGGCTGTTCCCTCTCCTGTTCCCTGGGAGCAGAGCCTGACCCTCCCCTGGCTTTCCCCTCCTGTCAGGGAGTTGTGCAGAGCCACAAAGTCCTCCCTGAGCCTCCTTTTCTCCAGGCTGAGCCCCTTTCCCAGCTCCCTCAGCTCATTAATTGTTTTTTTAAAGCCTTGTACACACCACAGAATGGGAAAAGCTGGGGAGGATGGTGTTGAATCCTTACCAACATCAGCCTCACAACCCCTTCCTGAAGGAAAGGAGATCCACAGGGATTCCAGTCAGAGACAATTCCCTGATTTTCCATTCATAAATGCACAGATGGGTAAAAGCATCCACTCTGCCCACACATCCTGAATCCTGCCTGCCCAAAGCAGAGCAGTGAGATTCCACAGCCACTTTCACTGCCATAAACTGATCCTCGGGGAAGGGCAGCAGATAAAACCCCACTTTATCTCAACACTTTGTATTTATTGCAAGATGCTGCAGATAAAGGACCTGGCTCTCTTGAGGGCATCGTTAAACTTGCAGGCTGGTGGGGTTTATTGGGGGTTGTGAGTAAGGTTTTCCAGGTCTGGCTCCTCATGCATCCCTAACCTTCACTCCCATGAGCAGGAATGCAAAAATGGGTGTCATTAGTGATGCATTACGAGGGGTGATTTCCTCATCCATCTGCTTTCAAGAGAGCCATTCCAGTGGAACGAAAGTAAGGCTGCACTTGAGATTCCAGTGATGTTTGTGTGGGCACTTATCAAAATTAGGGACTTTTCTTGTAGGGAGATGTTGTAGTGTTCCTGAAGGGTTATGAGGTAACTGAAACTATTTGATTTCTGGCAAAGAAGCCTGAAAAGGGATGTGGAACACGGGGAAAAACAGGATGTACCCACACAGGTCTGCACACAGGTCACGTTTGGAAGGGGAGAAGTTGAAACAAGACAGGATTCCCAGGATAAATGGGAATATTTAATTTATATTACACCTGTTTTTAATAAGGCCTAACCTAACAAGCAGAGAATCCCATGTCATCACAGGATCATTTAGGTTGGAAAAGAGCTCCAACACCACCAAGTCCATCCTGTAACCATCTTTATCACCCAGTCCAGAGCACTGAGTTCCATGTACAGGCCTTCCTTGGACACCTCCAGGGATGGGGACCCCAAACCTCCCTGGGCAGCCTCTTCCAATGTTTAACAATTTCTTCCATGAAGAAATTCCTCCTGATATCCAACCTCAACCTCCTCTGGCATAACTTGAGGCTGTTCCCTCTCCTCCTGTTCCCTGTTCCCTGTGAGCAGAGCCTGATCCCTCCCTGGCTGTCCCCTCCTGTCAGGGAGTTGTGCAGAGCCACAAGGTCCCCCCTGAGCCTCCTTTTCTCCAGGCTGAGCCCCTTTCCCAGCTCCCTCAGCCTCTCCTGGTGCTCCAGCCCCTTCCCCAGCTCTGTTCCCTTCCCTGGACACGCTCCAGCCCCTCCAGGTCTCTTGCTGGGAGGATCCCAGAAGTGTCCCCAGGACTGGAGGTGTCCCAGCAGTGCCAGCACAGAGGGACAGTCACCTCCCTGGCCCTGCTGAAGCCCAGGCAAACAGGGTGATCTTCCTTCCCTGCACAGCAGGATTTTGACACCCTGGATTGCAAAAGGACAAACAGACCCCCAGGTTTTTGGGCAGAACCATTTCCCTCCCCACCCTGGTGTGTAAAACCCACTTAGGCCCAGAACACCCGTTACCCCCCTGGCCAACCAGGAAAGGATTTTCTCATTGCCTTGCTGACTTCAAGTCCTGACAACTTAATTACTGTAATTGAAGGCAAATATTACTTGAACTCCATACATTTCTTTCTTTTCATGAAGTACATTAGGCATAAAAACAAATGTTCCTTTGGTTAAGCAGAGGAGTTCCAGAGGTATGTACACATTTAGAAAATAAGAACCTTGCTCAGAAACTCCTTTATTGATAAGAATTTTAATAACCACGGGCCACTGAGCACAGAACTAACAGGGCATGGAGACAAGCAAAGAGGTGCCAACCCTAGAAAACCTCTGGGTTTAGGAAAAGCTCAATGTAAAACCATAAATCACCTGGAAGGGCTGTTAAATGCCAAGGTATTCCTGCTTCCATGGTGTGTACCTGTCCCAGTAGCCATGGGAACACTGCTGAACTCTAACCAGGGCTTTTCTCTAACCCCTCACAGTTCATGCAATTCCTCCCCTGGTTGAGCCAACACAGAGAAACGTTTCAAAGAAAAACAAGGCAGAGATCCCCAAAAGTGGATTGTGCTGCTGGAGCTTCTGAAAGACCAGATAAAAGACAAAAAGAAATATTCTTGCTCCAGAGAGTTGATGATCAATTATAAAGGAAAGAGCAGTTGTGCTCTAACTGGAGGGAAACCTGAAGACTGGGCTTTGGAGAAGATGCCATGAGTTCCAAAACTGCCAAAAAAAATCAATCTGAGGACATGAAGTTGGAAGAAATTGGGAATGGGGAATTGGTAGGATGGTCCCAAGCAAAAGGAAAGGACTGCTTGAAACGTGGTGTTAAAAGTGGAATGAGTAAGAGGAAACAATAGGAAAATTCAAGGAGAGGTTGGGAAGTGCACAGGAAGAGATGAAGTCCCCTGTAAATATCATCTGTTTATGTAATTAGTGAAATGTATGGAAAATAACCTAAAGGACATAAAGCACTCCCTGTACCACCGTGTTTGTCTCTACCTTGCTTTGCTTGCTGATTAAATCGTTAAGGGAGCACACAAAACTTACAGAGGGAAATCCTGGTTCCCTTGAATCCTGCAGGATCAGGATTGCATCTCTAGGGCACTCTCAGAGCACCTTTCAGTCATTCAGTGAAAGGAAAAAACAGGGGGTTGTGGTCAATTATCAAAGGAATTCACATCAGTGAAAAGAGTTGGGCAAGAGAAGAAGCCCAAAGTGGGAAGGATTTAGACACCTCATGAAATCAGATGGGTTTGAAACCCAACCGGGTCCAGTGGAAGGTGTCCCTGCCCATGGCAGAGGTGGGAATGAGATGGGCTTTAAGGTCCATTCCAACCCAAACCATTCTGGATTATAATTAATATTCAAAAATAAGAATTGCACCTTCATGTTACCCTTGGAAGAAAAGTGAGACAGAACCCATGCACAAAGCAAAGGGTGCTGGCAACACCCAGGAGCAACAGAAGCAGCCTGGATTAATTCAGAGGAGTTTCTCTCCTCTTCAGAATGCAAGTACTTCCTTTTTAGCACTGAAAATCTTAAAAGAGGGAAATAAAAGAATCTCTTATACCATCTCTGCTCCATATGAACTACTATTACTTAAGCCCAGTCATTTCACCATGACTTTGCTCTGTACTAATTCACAACAATTTTGTGAAATCTCATTCACAAAAACGACACAAAAGGCCAAGTCCAGAAGGGATGAGCAAAAAGGCAGAATAAAGCTGAATTATTTCAGTAGCTCTCACTTAAATTACTGGAAGTGGGCTGGATGAAGCACAGGGAGCCCGAGTTCCATGGAAAACACAGGATCACTCTCAGCTTTAAAACGCAGCCACCCCTGTTCTGCCTTTCCTACCAACTTTCTTGCTCCAGAAACTGTAACAACAAGATTAAAATAATCCTGTTCTGTTCCTGCTGCTGCTTCAGATCCTCACCAAGAGGTTGGTAGGACTCCCATGCAGTGCACAAAACCCGACAGGCAAGAGCTGAGGGCATCCCTGTATCTTTCCATCCCAGGAACGGCTGCAGATAATTCCTGAAGAGTCACTCCGGAGCTCTGCAGACATCAGCGATGACAGAGCCTTGCTTTAAGGAGCTGACAACTTCAAGTTAAGCACGAGCATTAACATTTGGATTGGGATCAAACAGGAGAGAGGGTGAACAAAGACCTGTAGCCTGATGAGTTTAAGCAGGATTAAAATAAATACATGCATAAATAAGGCCACATACCATCGGTTCTGCAGTCAGTTCTGGCATCAGAACAGGTACCCAGGAGACTCTGATGCTTTTAATTTACCTGATTAAAACGGGTTTATTGCATCTTGTGAAGAGCTGATGAGAACAGACTCCCCGTACAGAAAGGGCTGAGGCAAAGGAAAAACGGGACCATTTCCCTGGTGCTCACGAGGAAAAGGACAAGGAGCAGATGGAAATTATCCACAGGAAAGCTTTGCCAGTAAAAGAAATCAGTATCTTTGTGAAGCCTCAACAACCACTGGGAGTCTCCACTGAAAGGAACTCAGACAACAACCAGGGAAGTGTTAGGGGGAGCTGATCCTTGCTCAGAATGGAAGATGTGGGATCTGGACTCCAGAAGCATTTTTAAGTCCTGTAATCCTTCAAAAACCTCAACAGGGATACAATTTGACCTCCTGGTGATCTCAGAGTTGTTAAGGTGGGGAAAGCCCTCCCAGACCACTGAGTCCAAACATTCCCCAGCACTGCCAAGGCCATCACCAAACCATGTCCCCAAGTGCCACATCCACACAGCTTTTAAATCCCTCCTGGGGTGATGATTCCACCACTCCCTGTTAAAATAAACGAGGGGATAATGACAGAGATGATAAGCAGGGACACTCAACCTGGACAAAAAATGGTCAAAATTCAGATCACCTGTAAGATCTATTTTTTGTTGCCCATGGTGGTGTAACCATCACAAATCCAGAGGAAGGTTTAATTTTACTACATTTATCCAAGAGAACAGTGAGTCCACTGATGGGATATGGAATGAAAATCCTGAGTGTCCAATACCTGGATGACAGGACACTGGTTAAAAGGACAAGTTCCAATTGCTGCAGAGAAGCAACTTTTCCTGTTTGACTGTGTTAAAATAAATTCTGTGCCAGAATACATTGAAACATCAGCTGCTGCCTTGCAGTTGGTATTAACTTCTACACTCCACATGAGCCATCAGGTGTCTCTAACCCAGCCGGGACAAGAAGAGAGGTTTGCAAGTAATTAATGGAAAGGGGACAAGGAAAAATGGTTAAAAATGTCTAAAAAATTAGAACGTTTTTCCATAGAATTACGAAGATCCATTTTTGCCACACTTGCACCTACAAAAGAGCAGATTGTTTCTCTAGAAATCACAAGGAATTTTATTATAGTAAATCTATGACTAAAATAATCTGGAGGTTATTAATAGCATCACTGACTTCTGGAGCAGAACTACTGTGAGCGCCAGACCAGCTCCACTCTTTTTACTGGAGTCATGGAAACCTCCAAAGACAGAGATTTCCCCATCCTTCAGGACATCCCAACTCTGATTACAGAATCATGGAATGGTTTGGGTGGGGAGGGACCTGAAAGCCCGTCCCATTCCACCCCCTGCCAAGGACTGGGACACCTCCCACTGTCCCAGGCTGCTCCAGGCTCCATCCAGCCTGGCCTTGGATATGGCACCACACCCTAATCAGGAGGTTTTATCACTTCATTTCACCCCACTGCAGCAATCTACAGGTGCTTGAGTCTTGTTCAAATTGTATTTGCTGATTCCCTTTTTATTTCAGTTTTAAATTCAGTGGTGATGCGTTTCTATTAAAACCACGTCTAAATTCCCCCAGCCTGTCTCATCCTTCTATTTTATATTTTTGTCAAAACCTCATTCTGTACCTCAGCAAGTGGCCAATTTTAGCAATTTCCATTCACTCCCGTAATTCACACAACAGAAAGCCCCCACCTCTCTTGCTGAACACTCCTGCTATGCAAAATACCATTTGTTTGTGACACAACCAATCCATTTGCAGGGCTGTGGGATGAGCTGGAGCCCAGCCTGATCCCATCAGTGAAACAGGAGCTGTGACACTCAGCCAGGTTTTGCCTCCAGCCTGCGAACACCAGAGGAACAGGAAACAACAGGGTTGCAAAAGTGCAGCGGATTAAATTTTGGCCGGGGACTTGATTGCAAGGATAGTCCTGGGGATTCATTCCAGCTGTCCCGAGCAGATCCTGGGCAGGCCACAGCACCTGTATTTCCAAGGGCAGCTTGGGAATCCCGGCACTGTGTCCCACAGGGCACACACACACATTTCCTCCTACTGTTCTTACACTTTTCAGGAAAAAAAAAAATCCTGAATTTATTTAAGTTTTTGCACAACAAAGGCAGCGAGTAAAATCCAGCTGAGGCTGAGGGGGAATACACACCGTGGGATAATTCCCAAGAGGTGCTGAAGGCACATAAGGAAGGAGTTAAAAAACTCAGCACATGGCAGAGAAAATCCTTTTCATATCTTGAGAGACACTCAGATATCCCTGTGACATCTCCTTCCAGCCCAGCTCCTCTGCTGAGGCCAGCACAGCCTCTCTTCCTTCGCATTTCCCTGCAAATTACAGCTGTGCCTGAGACTGGATATAAACAAAACCAAAGGAAGAGATTTCCCCTAGGATCCCTCTATTGGCACGATGCAGAGATCCAAACACAGTGACTTCATCTTCCCCAAAAAGCACCTAAATCAATTGGAACTGTTCTGTTCTCACCTTGAATAACAGAGGAAGTGCAGTCCAGCAAAGCGAGCACAGCGCTGCGAAGGTCACGTTTCCCAAGTTCTCTTCCCAGCTGCTGGGAAACCCTGGAGAAGTTATTCCCTGCAGCTCTGGCACAGCTTAGCAAAGCACAGAACATGCCTGATCAACTGCATGAAGCTCAAAACAGAGCTAAGAGCTTCATAAAGTGTTTGTAAGGTGGGTTGGGATCCTTCACAGAGATATCCCAGATGAACAATGATGGGAATAACCCTGGAATTCCTCTCACCTGCACCAGGGGCTGGGACACTGAACACAGACCTGACCCAGCAGCACTTCTGTGACAGATCTGTGAGGAATCAAATCACCAGGAGTCTCAGATACTGTATTTTAAAGGAGTGGGCAGGAGAAAAAACATGGAATGGTTTGGGTTGGGTGGGAACCTAAAGCTCATCCAGTTCCACCCCCTGCCATGGGCAGAGACACCTCCCACTATCCCAGGCTGATCCAAGCCCTGTCCAACCTGGCCTTGGACACTTCCAGGGATCCAGGGGCAGCCAGAGCTTCTCTGGGAAATCTCTGCCAGGGCCTCACCACCCTCACAGGGAACAATTCCTTCCCAATATCCCATCCATCCCTGCCCTCTGGCAGTGGGAAGCCATTCCCTGTGTCCTGTGCCTCCATCCCTTGTCCCAAGTCCCTCTCCAGTTCTCCTGGAGCCCCTTTAGGCTCTGGAAGGGGCTCTGAGGTTTCCTGGGATTCTTCTCTTGTCCAGATGAGCACCCCCAGCTCTCNTTCTTCTCTTGTCCAGCTCTCCCATCCTGGCTCCAGCCCTTGGAGCATCTCCATGGCCTCCTCTGGACTCTCCAGCAGCTCCACGTCCTTCTGCTGTTGGCCCCAGATCTGGAGGCAGCTCTGAAGGTGGGGTCTCACCTGAGCAGAGCAGAGGGGCAGAATCCCCCCTCCCCTCAGCCCACACTGGGGATCAGCCCAGGATGCAGATTGTTTTGTTAATCCTGAATCCAGACTCCGAATTTCTGAAAAGTCTTCAGAAGTCCAGGTCAGTCATCCCTGTCCCCAGCACTGTGGGTACTGTGCCATGCTCAGAAGGAATCCAAGCCTTCTGCACATGTCCTGTCACTCTTTATGATCCCTTTACAATGTGTGTGGAATGGGCAGCTGCTATTAAGGATTCAGGAGACCAAATCCTCGTTGATTCCTGAGTTCAGGATTTTTTCCTGTGCTCCACAGATAGAGAAGAACTCCAAAAGAAGCAACAAGTGGCTTTGGCCAGCCAGATTGTGGATACAAGCAAAGCTATCAATGAGGGCTCTGAAGATTTGGGATGCTGAGAGAAAGAATGGAATAAAAACCACTGGAAGCACCCAGAGGAGAGAGAGGAGTTGTGGTAGCAATTCCAAGAGCAAGCACAGTCACAGCATCCCAGCTTTGGCTTCTGGCAGAGGACACTGCACATGCTTTGAACTCTGAACTCAACACCTGCCTGTGTCAAACCCCTCTTCTGGCTCTTTCCTAGAAACAAATGTTAGAAAAGCAGATCTGTGTACAAATAAAGTGCTTCCAGGAGCATTCAAAGCAGGTCATTTCAACCAAAGCTTTGCTCCTTTCTCCTTCCCCTCAGAAAATGCTTCTCAAAAGGAAAATCAACACTTGAGCCTCTTCTGTTCCTCTGATCCAAGAGGGTGATTTGTGGGAGAGCTGATCCATGGATCCAAACCAGCTCAGACCTCTGGGCAAGGGGACAGACATTTCCTGTTTTTCAGCAGCAGCAGTGGCCCAGGAGCCCCTAAAAAACACCTTGTGTCACTTTGTTGTCACTTTTTAGCGTGCCTCCCTCAGCCTTGGTTCTTTTCCTCTAACAGGTGTGAAGGGGGACTCAGAGCACAGGGAAATGAATCAGAACTTCCCAATTTGGGGCAGCACAGACCAGAAATACCATAAATACCAGCAGGGCCCTTCTGTGTAGGCTAAAAGACAGATGCAGAAACACAAACAGCAAGAATGAGAATTAAATCTGAAATACAACAGCAGGGCTGTGTATACATTTTTTTTTTCCTTCCCTCCCATCTATAAGGGTCTGAAGAAAAGAGTTTGTCTGAGGAATGGGATTTATATTTTAAGGAATACCATTAAAACAGTGTGCCTATAGTTCATAAGGATCATATCCTTGTTTCAAGAATTCACACCACAGCCCAGTGACCACAACCCAGCCAGGCACAACCTCTCTGCAGCCTTTTTTTTTTTTTCCTCATAAATTCTTGCATTTCTTCTTCATTTCTGCCTTCAGCTTTGGTGCTTCCTTAAACAACCCTTCTGACAAGCAGCTCCTCAGCTCAATTCCAACTGGGACTCATCCTCCCCTCCAAAAACCCAACCCAACTCTTCTCCTCTCAGCTGCAGAACGCTGCTCCAAGTGTTTCCCTTACCCATCTCGCCCGTGTCCTACCTCACCCTCTCCCTGTCTGAGCTGTGTAACATCCTGCCCTTGTTCTGTCCATCATTTCCTTGCAAGCTCTCTGGGGAAGCAATTAGCCCGCTCGTGAGCACTCTACAACATAATTAACAAATAATAACCACCGAGAAATGTAGGCCAGAAAAGCCAAGTTCTCGCAGCCCCGTTTTCTGCAGAGGCTTGCATTGTTCCGCGCTCGCTGGCAGCTTCCAAGTTCCTGGAGGCACAGATTCTCCTCCCAGGCAGCACAAAAGCAAAGGTGAACGCTGTGTTTTGAGGAAGACATGAGATGTTCTGACTTTGTTTGGATTTCCAGGCTTTGCTGCTTTTCCCTGCTCGTCAACACGGCCCCAGTTGTGAGTGTTTACATGGAGAACACAACAATAAATCTCAGGGTTGGAGGTGAAAGGCTCCTAATTTGGTTCTAAATTAACCCTGGCAACGGGAGCACCCAAGGAAGGAAAGACAGGATGACTGTAACCGTGAGCAAGATGCAACATCAACCTAATGACATCATTTAGGATGAAAAAAAACTGCTGGAGGAGACGAGGACAGAACCTGTTCTTGATTTCCAGCCACACATCCCACAGCAGCCAGCAGGGAACGGTAACAGTTATCAGGGAAAGCCTAAAAACTCACTCTTATTTCAGCAGCAGATAAAGTATTTCCAATTCCTGAAGCTTCCTACAGCTCTTCCAGGCTCCTGCACACTTCCTAGGATGTGTTATGAGTCCTGGGTATCCCCTCAATACTGATAAAGAAGGTGCCAAAACAATTAGACAAAGGTTTCTAATAAAGCTGAAGCAGAAATCTGCTGGGGAGCCAAGGAAGCATAAAGGAGGATGAAGAAAGGGAAGAAAAGGGTAAATGATGAGTTTGGAGTAGTTATTGGGATGGAGAAAGATGGCACTTGGAATGTACAGAGAAGGAATAATGCTGAGGAAAGAGGGGGGAGAAAGTATGTGGTTAAATCCCCACATTTTACAGCCTTGAGTAGGTCAAAAATGATGATTCTGAAATTCTCATTTCAGATCCATCCACCATTGAAACACCAAACTGAGGTGATCCCCACTGAGAACAGGACAGTGAGCAGCACATTTCAGCTACAAAGCAGCTGGAAAACCTGTAATGGAGCAGTTGGCCCCAATTTATGGATAATCCCAGGAGCCTGAGAGTGCCAGAATGTCTCACCCAGCCCTGCAGCCTGAGCAAGACAGAGCACGTCTGCTGTGACCTGGGACAAAGGATCCTCGTGGTCACTTTGTGGAATCTGCCATCCCTGGCACAACTTGGGCTCTGCAGAGCTGCAGAACAACTCCCCTGGTTTAACCTGGGGTCATCTGAGGAGAGAGCAGCTCAGATCTGCACACACAGGACAGACATTCCCCAGTGGAATGGGGAAATGCTTCAGTGGCAAAGAGAACTTTAAATGTCCAAGAGGAGAGGTCTTGTCCTTCAAAACTGATAAAAAGCCACAGCATGGCTGGAACTCAATGATCTTTAGGGACCCTTCCAACCCAAACCCTTCTGTGATTCTCTGATCCATAATGTTGAGACATTTGTAGCTTCACAGGCAGGATCTTACCTCAGCTTTTCTGCTCATGGGTGATCCAGTCCTGATCTACCAAGCATTAAAGGTTAAAACATTTGATTTATTTTTCTTTCACATCCATCTCTGTCCAGCCTGCTCTTGGGTTTACACTGAATTCCTCTCCTGGGAGTAAAGAGTCTCATTTTCCACCTTCTAACCCATCCTTGGACTTCTTTGCCTTTGGGCTGCTTTCCATGGCTGATCTTTGTGTTTCTGCTCTGCTTTTCATGGAATCACAGGATGATTTGGGTTGGGTGGGAACCTAAAGCTCATCCAGTTCCAGTCCCTGCCATGGGCAGGGACA
>VWYE01006337.1:11569-56612 GCA_013398995.1 Alaudala cheleensis
CCTGCCATGGGCAGGGACCCCTCCCACTATCCCAGGCTGCTCCAAGCCCTGTCCAACCTGGCCTTGGACACTTCCAGGGATCCAGGAACAGCCACAGCTTCTCTGGGAAATCTCTGCCAGGGCCTCACCACCCTCACAGACAAGAATTTCTTCCCAATATCCCATCTAACCTTGTTCCCTGACAGTGGGAAGCCATTCCCTATGTCCTGTCCCTCCATGCCTTGTCCCAAGTCCCTCTCCAGCTCTCCTGGAGCCCCTTTAGNGCTCGCTGGCAGCTTCCAAGTTCCTGGAGGCACAGATTCTCCTCCCAGGCAGCACAAAAGCAAAGGTGAACGCTGTGTTTTGAGGAAGACGTGAGATGTTCTGACTTTGTTTGGATTTCCAGGCTTTGCTGCTTTTCCCTGCTCATCAACAAGGCCAGTTGTGAGTGTTTACACGGAGAACACAACAATAAATCTCAGGGTTGGAGGTGAAAGGCTCCTAATTTGGTTCTAAATTAACCCTGGCAACGGGAGCACCCAAGGAAGGAAAGACAGGATGACTGTAACCGTGAGCAAGATGCAACATCAACCTAATGACATCATTTAGGATGAAAAAAAACTGCTGGAGGAGACGAGGACAGAACCTGTTCTTGATTTCCAGCCACACATCCCACAGCAGCCAGCAGGGAACGGTAACAGTTATCAGGGAAAGCCTAAAGACTCGCTCTTATTTCAGCAGCAGATAAAATATTTCCAATTCCTGAGGCTTCCTACAGCTCTTCCAGGCTCCTGCACACTTCCTAGGATGTGTTATGAGTCCTGGGTATCCCCTCAATACTGATAAAGAAGGTGCCAAAACAATTAGACAAAGGTTTCTAATAAAGCTGAAGCAGAAATCTGCTGGGGAGCCAAGGAAGCATAAAGGAGGATGAAGAAAGGGAAGAAAAGGGTAAATGATGAGTTTGGAGTAGTTATTGGGATGGAGAAAGATGGCACTTGGAATGTACAGAGAAGGAATAATGCTGAGGAAAGAGGGGGGAGAAAGTATGTGGTTAAATCCCCACATTTTACAGCCTTGAGTAGGTCAAAAACGATGATTCTGAAATTCTGATTTCAGATCCATCCTCCTCTGAAACACCAAACTGAGGTGATCCCCACTGAGAACAGGACAGTGAGCAGCACATTTCAGCTACAAAGCAGCTGGAAAACCTGTAATGGAGCAGTTGGCCCCAATTTATGGATAATCCCAGGAGCCTGAGAGTGCCAGAATGTCTCACCCAGCCCTGCAGCCTGAGCAAGACAGAGCACGTCTGCTGTGACCTGGGACAAAGGATCCTCGTGGTCACTTTGTGGAATCTGCCATCCCTGGCACCACTTGGGCTCTGCAGAGCTGCAGAACAACTCCCCTGGTTTAACCTGGGGTCATCTGAGGAGAGAGCAGCTCAGATCTGCACACACAGGACAGACATTCCCCAGTGGAATGGGGAAATGCTTCAGTGGCAAAGAGAACTTTAAATGTCCAAGAGGAGAGGTCTTGTCCTTCAAAACTGATAAAAAGCCACAGCATGGCTGGAACTCAATGATCTTTAGGGACCCTTCCAACCCAAATCCTTCTGTGATTCTCTGATCCATAATGTTGAGACACTTTGTAGCTTCACAGGCAGGATCTTACCTCAGCTTTTCTGCTCATGGGTGATCCAGTCCTGATCTACCAAGCATTAAAGGTTAAAGCATTTGATTTATTTTTCTTTCACATCCATCTCTGTCCAGCCTGCTCTTGGGTTTACACTGAATTCCTCTCCTGGGAGTAAAGAGCCTCATTTTCCACCTTCTAACCCATCCTTGGACTTCTTTGTCTTTGGGCTGCTTTCCATGGCTGACATTTGTGTTTTCACTCTGCTTTTCATGGAATCACAGGGTGATTTGGGTTGAGTGGGAACCTAAAGCTCATCTAGTTCCAGTCCCTGCCATGGGCAGGGCACCTTCCACTATCCCAGNACTGCATCCCTGCTTTTGACCTGGTGGAATTTAAAGGCACACTTGTCTTTCATGACACCAAGCATGAGCTTCACAGAACTGCCTGAAGATTCCACAGCAATGCAAAATAACCCCGACAACAAGAAAATCCCCGTGCCTGCAATTCCAGATAGATTTCCTAGGATTTTATTATTAACACTTGGTGTAATGCCCTGAGGGAGGTGAGGAGCTCTGTGGTTGCCCAGTGAACCACACAAAACACAGAAGCTGTGCCCCAAGGGACCTGCAGGTCGAAGCTCTGAGTGGGTACAAAACAATACAAAGAATTGTGCATCACCAGGTCGGTGATGCTGCAGGCAGAGCACACGTGTTCCAAGCCGGAACGTCTCCTGGCACAGGAGCTCTGCAAAAGGAGGAGTGGGAACGGGATGTTTATCACAGCTCAGCAGCAAACTGCTCCAGGAACCAGCAGCAAAAAACGAAGACTCAAGAGGAAATGTCAGATGAAAGGGAAGACCAATTTGTTCCCAACGTCTCGTTTGCTCCCAACGCTCCGCGGGCTGCAGGTAAGTGAAGGAGAACAGAGCTGTGCAATCCCTGAGGTGGGAAAAGCCCTCTGAGATCAGAGTCCAACCATCCCCCAGCACTGCCCAGGCCACCACTGCCACCGCGTCCCCAAGTGCCACATGCACAGGGCTTTTAAACCCCTGCAGGGATGGGAACTCCACCACTGCCCTGGGTCCAGCTGTGCCAGGGCCCTTTCCAGGAATAAATTTTTCCTAATATCCAATCTAAACCTCCCCTGGTGCAGCTTGAGGCCATTTCCACTGGTCCTGTCACCTGGGAGAGGAGCCTGACCCCCATCTGGCTGCACCCTCCTGTCAGGGATGGATCAGCCCAGCACAGAGCTGGCTGTTCCCAGCCCCCTCCCAATTCCTCAGCTGTGGGAAGCTGTTCTGTTCAGAGGGAAGTGCTGTTGGTTGGGGTCTCAAATACATAATGGAAGGCTCAGAAGAGCTCACCAAGAAGTCCTAAGTGTCCTGAAGCAGAGAAAAAAAATATTCCAAATAGCAAAGAAGTTCTTGCTTGATGCTGAGCATTAAAATGTAGAGAAAAGGGGAATAAAGAAGAATGTTTTGGGTTGGAAGGGATTTCAAAGACCATGGGCAGGGACACCTCTCACTATCCCAGGTCGCTCCAAGCCCTGTCCAACCTGACCTAGGACACTTCCAGGGATGGGGAGTGTCCCCTCATCCAGCAGATCTGAGTGGCCCTGCATTTAGCAGGAACACCGAAGCTTCAAGAGATGTTGCTTACCCAGAGTTACACCCTAAAAATCCACCTTAAATCTGCTTGCTAATTTTGCTTTGCCTCCTTCCAGTCAATCCTCCACTGCCCTGTTTTTTCCCTTGGGGTTGCCCTCTGCTGGTCCCTCCTGCTGCCTCCAGAGCTGGGTGGTCCCTCCACCACGAAATCATCCCACCTGAAATCCCTGCAGTGACTGAGCAATGCCAGCTCAGGTGCATTCCCTTCCTTACCCCACACTTAATGCCCTGACAAAAGCAGGAGGGTGGAGCCATGGAGTTCTCCAAGAAGTCATTCCAAGCACAGGGGAAGCTCATGGCTGCTCTGAGGTGGCAGCTCCATTTTTCATTTAGAAAAGGATGGCTGTGGTAGCTCCAAGCAAAGCAACTCCACTCCCTGTGCCTTTGGATATTGTGTCTGGATGACCCTGGACCTGATAAAGCTTCTAACAGGTTCTGATGGAAGCTGTACCTGTGGTTATGGGGTTTTTAACACCTTTCCTCCATGTGGGTTCTCTGATGTTGAATGATACAGTTGAGCCCAGCTGGGAAAACAATTTGTCTTTCCCTTTCATGCAACCATTTATTTCACAAAGAGTAGGAACTTCGTATTTGTGAGGCTGCTGTCTGCCTGTGGATTGTGCCTCAAATCAGTGAGAGATGGTGGAATAGATCAAAAAAAAAAAAATCACAGAATCGTGGAATCATTAAAATTGGAAAAGTCAATTCACCACCATGTTCACCCTGAAACCACATCCTCAAGTGTTACACCCACATCTTCCAAACACTTCCAAGGATGGTGAGTGTTCAAAACAAACAAACAAACAAACAAAAAAAAAACCCCCAAACCCTCAAAACATCAATTCTTTGATCCTCCTTGAAGCCAGGCTAAAAATGAAGAAGTCCTTTAAGTAGGTGAAATAAAACCAAAATAATTCAGTGTTGATAAATAAAAAGAAGTGCACTTGGGTAAAATAGAACCCAATATGAAATAGTATAAAATTAGAAAGTCAGGATGTATTTCAGCAGTTCATCCAGCCTGTTAGTGATGCTTCTGCATGTCTGAAATACCATATCCAAAAGTGGCTGGACAATTTAGAAAGCAGTATATCACACAGACAGAGGTTAAAAAGAAAGCCCTGTAATGCTGATTGGTCCAAAGCTCCCCAAAATCACGTGTGCCAGAACTATTTACCATTAATTCCAACGACCCTAAATCTGATTTCTCAGACATTTCTCACCTCCTTCATGCAAACACGATTTGTGCTAAAAGGAGGTGTTGATTTAAGGTGGAAGCGAGGCTCAGTGAGAAACAGGAAAACACAAACACCAGTATCAATGACCACTAAAGACCATTTAGAACAATATTTTGTGCTGAAGCAGACAAGAAGCAGCCACAGATCCTTTTCCAGAGAGGAAATCACCTCTGCAAAAGGGGCAACAACATCCAAATGGAAGCGGTGAGAGCAAGGTGCCGATGGCAACCATTAACACGACTATTTTTGCAGCAATCAACACCTCCTGAAGAAAAAAAAAAAAGCAGCAAGAATTCATGCTAAGTCATAGGTGGTAAGAAGCCAACAGGGCGCTGAAGAGGAGGAATTGTTCAATTACCATCCTGAGCATTGCAAATTCGGGCACTGACATCCCTGTTACAACCTGTTCGCGACCGCAGCATGCTGGAGGGATTAAAAGCTAATGACAGGCCACCATCCCTCTTAAAACCCAGTGCCAGGCAAGGGGCTTCCACCTTCTCAGCTGAAATATCCACAGTTGCAACATCGGCCCGGCGTGGTTTGCTCCTGATGAAAGAGGTGATTCACTTTCTTTCCAGGAGCCGCACTGTAAAATGTTGATTAGAGCGAGAACCGCCCCCAAAATTTAAAGCAGAGGGAGAAAAAGAATACAAAGCGAGGTGTAAGAGGAGATGGGAGTCGAGGGGGAAATCAAAGCAGGGAAATTCAGCAGGAGGTAGAGATTTTATCAAAGCGATTGGTTCATTAGGCAGAAAATTTGACTGTCATTAACACGGTGCCGCAGCGCCTTTTGTTAGTGAGTTCTTCAGGGCAGACACCTTTGTGTTTCTACTTGTAAAACACCAATTAGTACCTCGGGCGGACTACAAACAAATCAACATTAAAACAAAGCGGCGAAACAGAACCGTTTGTATCTCCTGCTAAGCCTGGAGTCACCAGGACAGATTCAGCTCTCCGGAGAGAGAGACCACATTCTTCATTCCCTAACAGTCTTCCCCTCGTTTCACATCTGTAGGAGTGAAAAAGCACAAATTTGAATTTATCTCTCTGCTCGGGCTCAGAGGGACTTCGCCACGGGACGCTGCTCTGGGAATTCTTGTTGCGAGTTTTGTGTGTGTGTATTGAAGTTGGTTTTCAATTAACAGCAGTGTAATTGTTGCAAAGCACAGGTATCGCTGCTTTCCCAAGGTGGGAGTGAAGGTACCTGTTTGACATCCCCTGAAAGGCCACATTTGGGAATGAAAAAACAGCTGGAAGAGTGGAAGGAGCCAGACCTGGTTCAGTTTAGTCCATATGGCTGCAGTGGGAAGGGTTCCTGAGACTGTCCCCAGAAATTCAAAGAGGGCTTGCTCATTCACTTCCAAGCAGAGTTTTGGAGGGAATTTACTTCTCTGGAGGATCCATTTCCTCTGATCCTGGTTCTTGTTCCCTGGGGGAAGAGCCTGACCCCCACCTGGCTACAATCTGTTTTCAGGGAGTTGTGCAGAGCCAGAAGGTTCCCCCTGAGCCTCCTTTTCTCCAGGCTTTTCCCAGCTCCCTCAGCCTCTCCTGGTGCTCCAGCACCTTCATCTTTCAACCTGCCCTACCCATCTTCTCCCCCCTTCCCACACACACCTTCTGAACAAGATGAAATGTCTTTTCCGGTTTAACTCCCTAAAATATGTTCAGAGGAAAGGTCAAGCACAGCAACAATCTGTTGGTTCAGGGTCACAGTTCAGGTTCAAGATGCCAGGTTACAGATTCAGAGTCTGAGCCGGCCATGATTCACACTGAGGGCTGGTCAGGTTATATTTGCTGTGAGGAGAAAAATGGTTATTTAGCCTTGATGATTGAGTCAACCTGAAAATCTGCCAGCCTCATCTCTGCCTGGAGTGCCAGGAGCTATTAAAGCCTTAAGCAGGGACACAGGCAGGAATGCATGATTTGGGGTTTGTGATTCCTGGAGCAACGTGAAAGCCAAAGGTTGTGAGAGAACGACGGTCTCACCTCCATGCTCTGCTCCCTGTGGTGAAGAAGTAATGATTGTAAACAGAAGCACCAGAGGTGCATTTTTTAAAGAGCTGGAGAAGCCTTTCCATGTTTAGTCAGCCTGTGCAGAGCCTGTGGGGTCAATGTAAAAGAGCACGCAGCTCTGGTGGGATTTTTGAATACATCTGCCAAGACTCACATGAGCAGAGCTGATCCCTCCTGGAGAAAAGATGACGGATTTGATGAGCTCTCAGGTCCTCTCCTAAATTACCTCCTCTGCAAAGAAACCTGGAGAGCAGCTTGGAAATGGATTGCGAGCTCTCCTGAAGGAGTTAACCATTCAAACAGGTAATATGTGAATTTTGAAAGAATTTGGCCACCGGAGCTACTTCCCTGCAACAGCTCCGAGGAGCGGCTGCCAACGTTAACATTGGGAGGCAGCTACTGACAGGTTTCATTCTGCCCAGTCTGATGCTGCCATTGACACTCATGCAGCACAAAGCCAGCACAAACAGGAATAAAAGGCCACCTTTCCATGGCAACTCTCCCCAAGGAACTGAGGAATTTACTGACAGCCCTGAAATCCCTGGCAGCTGGTGGGATTCGCTTCCCAAATGTCCCGGGGCACGGAAAAGCTGATGGGACTCAAGTTAACACCGGCTCCTACCACGCTGCTGGGCAGCTCCAGAGATGAGTGACAGCCTCTGCAATACCCAACAGGAATTGCTGGGTAATGTGGCCTTGCAGGCAGTGGCCAAGTGATGTGGAAGGTTGGGGATAAATTCCAGTTGCAGGTCAGGGCCCTTCTGAGAGGACAGAAAGTTTTGCTACTTGAATTTTTTTCTTCAGGCTCCACAGCAAATGGCAAATTTCTTACACAAGAGTTACTGGAGGGGGTTTGGAGCAGCTGGGATAGTGGAAGGTGTCCCTGCCCATGGCAGGGGTTTGGAATTATTTAATCTTTAAGGTCCCTTCCAACCTAAACCATCCATAACTCTAATCTCTGCCCAAATTTCTGCCTCTGCATCTTCTACCCCAGTCCACCACCTAACCAGGCAATTCTGTGCTACAGCAGAAGGTAAAAGTGATTCAGAGGGAGGAAGCTGAGCTCATTCTGCCAAGTCCAGGGGAAGGGTGAGCTGTGCACAAGAATGTTCCCTCCCAGACTGGGATCTTCACACCCTGTGCTCAGAGCAGTTCCCAGTTTTCCTGCCTTGGAGAGAAGGGGATGTGGGTGGAAACTGGGAGCTGAGCTCCCAGCTCCAGCTTCTCTGCTCCTCAGAAAACTCAGCATCCCTATATTTGGATTTTGAATCCAAAATTGAGGCCTTTAGTCCATCATTAGTTTGAAAGCTGCAGAAAACCCTTAATCACAGTAAATTTAACCTGATCTCAGATTCACACCACTTCTGGAAAAGTTTTTACAACATTCCCCAGAAGCTGTGCTTTGTCTTTAAAGCAGAGCTGACAAGGACCTGAATCCTGGAGAGCTGAAAGTCGTGGAAGAACAACAATGTAAAAGGTTTGAGGATGATTTTGGAAACATCAAAAGGCCTGCAGAGGCAGCTGAGAGCCTGCTATTGATAAGCCAACCCCACTGGGTACAATTTGCATCTGATTCACAGGGACTGGAAGAGAACTAGGAAATTGGGATTATAATGGGATTAATCACACAACTCCAGGCATCCCATTCATCCCCCTGCTGAAGGGTCCTAGAGCTGCTCTGCACTGCCTGAGCTGCATTTGGGAAGTCATCTGAGGTCTGCTGGGACAAGAATATCAGATTGGAAGGAGGGAAGAGATAAAAGTTTGCTGGTTTTCCTCTCAAAACCAGCCTTTATCAAAGCTGTGTGACCACGAGCTGAGATTAAGAACTGTAGCAAACCTCAAATCCCAGCCCAGAGCTGAAAACCTTTGAGATTTAATGCTCCTAATTCCTCCAGCCCTCACATTTACTTGAAGTGACTGTTAAAAAAAAATAAAACAAATCAATCATTCTGGAGGAACTGCTGTGCATCCTGGAACAAAGGGAAAGGATGAGATCACCGCTGTTTCTCCAGCCTCGGCGAGGTCTCCAAGTGAACATATGAAGCAGATGAGACTTGCCTCAGCAAGGCCTGCCAATGTCAGAGCAATAAATAAATGTTCAGAGGATGAGGCTGCACCTTCAGCTGATGTGAGCTGCTGTCAGAGCCCCAGGATTTCTGGGAAAACGAGGATCTGGCTTCCCTGGAGGGAGACTCCAGAGCAAAGCCACTCTGGAAAGGGTCAGTCTGGCATTTCATTAGGAAAAAAAAACACTTCCAAAGCTTCTTTCCCATTGTGATCTTCTGTGTTGAACTTGGCATTACCATGGAGTTCCTGGGCTGTCCTACAGCAGGACACCAAGGCCCAGGAAGCACTGAAGCAGTTTGTCCCAAAGTGTTCAGCACCAATATTTGATGTGGGGACTCGTGGTTTTCTTCCTGCATTTCTCTTCCTGGGCTTGGGGCACTGAGGAAGATTTTTCACGTGGAGCCAGAAGAGCTGGGACTTTCTGTGCCTCTCTTGATGATGAAAATTAGGAATGAACCCTAACTGTTATTAAGGGTATTTTATGAGCTGCTCTAACCAATTCCTAACTGTGTTTAGAGTTTTCCAAGAGTTGGTTCCCAAACTGGAGTCACAGCCCAAGCCTTGGCACAGCCCCAGGTACTCTGAGGCTCAGGCATTCCTGGTGGAAGGTTCTCTTTGCTCCAATTCCCATTCCCTCTGCCTCAGACCCTTCACTTTTAGGTCACACAAAGACAATACATAAAAGAAAACCCTCTGATGTTCATCTGTAACAACACTGTCCAAACAACCCCTTCTGTGAGGACAATTTTTGTCTGACCTCTGTTCCAAATCTGACAGCAAAATTCTGATTTTATAAAACTCCTGGAACACACTTTTAGTTTTAAACTTAATTCACCTTCTGGTGGAAATCTAAACAAACAATTAGGAGTCAGGCTGGATTTATGCCCTTTAGGGAAAAAAAAGCCACCACAAAACACCACAATATCTAGAGATATCTATTGACCCAGCAGTTATCAGAAATGTGGTGGGGAATTTTTTTTTATTTTTACTCTTTTTGGCACAAACCCAGCTTTTTTAACAGCCAGTGACCCACTTTCACCTAGCTGGCCTCTGAAGTTGAGGGAAGATTCCTACCCTCTGGACTCTGGGGGCTCTGTTTGAAGTCCCTGCTGTCAGGAGATGGTCAGTTTACGTCTCCTGTCCCAGGACAGGAAAAGGATGCACTCTCAGCTCCATGTGTTGCAGGCAGATAAGCACAAAGATTTCTGTCCTATGCCCTTATCAGCTTTTCCTGCTACTCTCCAGAACAGACACCACCAAGGCTGGCAGTAAAAAATTAAACTTAAGCAAAAGGAGGAAAAAAAAAAAAAAAGTATTTCTCATAACTGTAATTTCAAAAGGTTGAAGTTTTGGCTAAAAACCTGGATTTTTAGGAGTACTGAAAACTACCTAAAATCTTCTGTATTCTCAGAGTAAACTGATCTATTCTGACACAGCCAGGATTACTTAGGGTTTAAAAGATATCTTGCTACTTAAATAATCTTTAATTCATGAGAACTCTTCCCCTTGCAAATACAACCAATTAGCTGGCAAAAGGACATTCCCTGCATATGGAACTAATTATGGAATTACAGAATGGTTTGGGCTGGAAGAGACTTTAAAGATCAACCTGTTCCACCCCTTGCCATGTGCAGGGAACACCTTCCACTAGACCAGGTTGCTCCAGCCAAATTCTATAAATTAATATCTTTATTTAATGGTTTCTTTGCTCCAAGCCCCATTTTATAAACTAATATTTTTATTTCATTGTTTCTTTTGCTCCAAAGCCCATTCTATAAATTAATATTTTTAATTCATGGTTTCTTTTGCTTTTCCTTCTCTCTCTGCTGCTCCCTCTTTATGTTCCTTCACTGCTGCCTCGTTTTCTTAGTGTGCAGAGGACAGGCAAGACAGAGCCTCCAAGGATTTTGGGTTATCTCCCATCTTTCCACCTCCTGCCCACATAGGATTTAATTTATGGGTGCTTCAGTCTCCACCCTCTATAAAACTGGAGTTACTTCATGTTAAAACATTGTCAGCCACAAGTGAGATGGACTCAGTGGCATTTCAGGAGGCACCTCCAAGTAAGACTTGAACATGGAGGTGATAAATAAATGTTCCAGATGGAAACCAAGTGTCCAGCTCTCCACAAAGCCCCACCTGGATCTACCCATGTAGAAAAAAGCCAAGAATCATCTAGCAAATATAATTCCCAAATAGCTGTTTTAGAAAACTCAAGAATTGCTCCTCCCCAGCCCTCAATATCATTATTAAAATCAACTTATAAATGGAAACAATGTTAGAAAATACCCCTCATGTAACTGCAGCAGCTGTTAAATCCACATCACAGATGCCAGGGGATGCCAAAAAATGGGGAGAGAACCTTATGGATGTGACAGGGCAGAGAGAGTCCTTGGGCACTTCAAGATTCCCAAATTCTAGACTTGCTTCTGCTACCAATTTCTTCTAGGACATGGTGTTTGGGGTGAAGTTCAAAAGAACAGTTTAGTTTCCGTTTTAAAAGCACACAGATCCTAAAATAAATTAACTTTCCAGGTAATTGGAAGACCTGATTATGTGTCTATACAGAGGAACATCTAGAGACCCCAAATGGACACAGATCAATGAAACCAGAATCCATGGATTGATTTATTAGGCAAAGCAGAACTTCCCTCTTAAAAGTTCCTGTTCCTTCTCTTCCTTAGAAGAAGCGCCTAAAATTTTGCTTTCAAAGCAATTGTGTTGCTGATACATTTTTACTCTTAAATCTGACACAGTGGCCTCATTAAATGAATAAAACACTTCTCTGCATACATGGAATACCAAAACTTATGATGTTACTCCTCCTGCTATTGAGTAAAGAATTCAAAAGGCAAATCATGAGAACTCAGCATTTCTCCAGCTTCATTCTCCCATTTCTCTTTAGGTTCTACCACAATAAAGAAAAAACTCCTCACTCAAACCTTCTGCAATCCTACAAAAATAAGGAAATGATGATGAAATGCTCTTTGGGCAACCAGGAATGATAGTGATGGCATCAAAAATGTCAAATATCCCTTCAAACTGGAATGGAAGAAGTATTTTAAGGCTCTATAATCACATGAAAGCAGCACTGAGGCCAGGATCCTGGATAAACCAGTGTGTGTGTGTGTGTGTGTGTCTGGGTGTGTTTATCCCTGGATATCAGACAGCACAGGAAAGGAAGAGCTGAAACACTTGTCCAGAAAATGCTCAAAAAGAAAAACACAGCCAGGACAAATTTAGCAGCTTTACTTAGCTGGGATATCAAAGGCAGAGCTGACTGGAAAAGCAAAACCCCCTCTTCAAGAACGGCAAAATAAACTCAGCCGAGTCTCGGGAGGAAAGCCCGGATCAGAGGCTGGGTTTCGTTAACTGCTGCTGCTCTGGGCAAGGCAGGTCCTTTCTGACACTGCTGAGATAATCTTGTCAAAGAACAACAGAAATGAAAAGCCAAAAAAAAAAAAAAAAAAAAANAAAAAAAAAAAAAAAAGCAGAAGACAGACACCAGCCACTTCAGGGTGAATCTGTTTGGTAGAGTGGCTTTGAGGTGGTGTCTGAAGACACAAAACTCGGAATGAAGATCCTAAAACTTTTTTTTTTTCCTTTTGGTCTCCTCTGGAAAAAGCAAATTTCAATAGGCTGATTGGCAAGTTGTTTTTTGATCAAAGCAAAAGTCTGAAACACATCTGAAACAGATTTTCTGAATAAAAAAAAAAAAAAAATGCATTTCATGCTCAATTCAGAAGAAAGTTTCCCCAGCAGAAACTAGGCTATTTGAATTTTTTTTAAAAGGAGGTTTCCATCAACTAAAATGAGCCAAAAGTGACATGTTGTCATAAATTCTGTCTTGAAAACATGCAGACCTATTACCTGGATATGACACTGAAATCATGGCTTTGGAAATGTGACTTTCTATCCAAAGTTCATTAATTTGCTCATATTATGCAGAAGAGGATTTACCTCAAACTGGGAAAACATCTGGATCTTACAGTGACCAGAAGCACAATTTGATGCTCAGAAATAATCTGGGGTTAGATGGGAGGAGGGTGGAATTTGCCCACCTCTGAAAAAAAAAACAAACCAGAGAAGGACAAAGAATAAAAAAAAAAAAAAAAGGAAAATCCCCAACTTTTCAAGCTGCTGCGACTTCACCTGGGGAAGTTTCCCTGGAAGATTTAGCACAAGGGGCAGAGGAAGTGTGTCAACGTGAGCTGTGCCATCCCAGGGATAAAGCTGGCTTTGGAATTCACCTTCCCAGTGCCAAAGCCCTGCTGCAGAGAGATGCAGAAATTGAAGTGATGTCAAGCAATTTCCCTTGGCTGCCGGTCATGCCAGAGACAGACACTCTGACGCCGAGGGAGGATGATGGGGAGATAGCAGGTCCCTCTCATTTTCACAAGAACTCCAGGGAGCTGCTCCCACATCTGGTGCAGAATTCATCAAGATAAGTTAATGTGTGATAACATGTATCTGAAGGGGAGAAAACCTGGACAGCTCCTGCCTCTCCAGGAGTAAAGGGAAGGGCTCTCCAAGAAACACAAAGCTGTCCTTTTCTGCTCTGATCCACCCAAAAAAAGCAGAGCTCAATTTTTTTTTGTGACACTCAGAGTCATAAAAAAAGGACAAGGTATGGCACAGGAATGTGACACAGTAGAGAAGCATCTCATAATACTGACAAATCATTGATGCTTTTACACACTGGCACAAGAAACCTTCACCTGACCCACAGATACTCCTCCTGCTGCTATTTTTAAAATACTGCACACTAATAACAAGTAAATGGTTTGTGCATCCAAAAAAATTGGTATTTTGAGATATTTCAGTGAGGTCTAAACTCTGCATGATTGCTACATTGCCACTGTGACATGTGAATGAAAACATCAGAATTTATCAGGACACTCAATTGTGGGGAAGGTGGGAAACTGGAAAAAGGTTTGAGTTGCAGCCATGGAAACTGGAGTGTGAAGAGACCATTGAGCAAACACACAGACACTTTTTACCCTGTAACACAAGTGCATCAAGCAAAGTGCTGCCTTCCAAATCACAGAATCCCACAATGGACTGGGTTGGAAGGGACCATGGAAACCATTCAGTTCCCCTCTGCCATGGGCAGGGACAGATTCCAGTGTCCCCAGGTTGCTCCAAGCCCTGTCAAACCTGGCCTGGAACATTTCCAGGGATCCAGGAGCAGCCACAGCTTCTCTGGACAACCTGTGGCAGGGCCTCAGCACCCTCACAGGGAACAAATCCTTCCCAATATCCCATCTATCCCTGTTCTCTGGCAGTGGGAAGCCATTCCCTATGTCATGTCCCTCCAGGCCTTTGTCCAAAATCTCTCTCCCTCTTTGCTGTAGCCTCTCTTTAGGTACTGAAGGGGCAATTTGGCGACCCTGAAGCTTTCTCTTCTCCTGAACAAGCCCAATTCCCTCAGCCTTTCCCACAGCAGAGCTGCTCCATCCCTCTGAACATCTTGGTTCCAGCAGCTCCACGTCCTTCCTGTGCAGGGTTGGAGGCAGCTCTGCAGGTGGGGTCTCAGAGAGGGGCAGAATCCCTCATTCCTGTGCACCTCTATCCATCCCAAACGAGGCACTTTGCAGACTCCAGAAGCCTTCAGGCCCACAGGACCACATGGAATGCACCAGGAAATCACACACATGCACTTCCAGCCTGATGGAAGCACAAGCCATCAAAACCTGTGCCTGGAGCACTCTGAAGTGTTCACAGGGAATTCCCAATGAGTGCCATCAGTTGGATGTGATTTATAAACCATGGCAGCAAGGCACAAGCTGTGAATTTGTGCTCACAAGCACTTCCAGGCACACAGACAAGCCCCAGCCTTGTGTGCTTCATACACAAGGACATCACTTACACTCAGGTAGCCAAGGGTCCTCTGAAAATATCACCTGGTATTTTTACAGGAAGTGTCTGGAAAGCTCCCATGCTCCATTTTCCCACCTGCATTGTTCACAAGGTGACATCCATCAGCAGCATCCCAGATGGATGGCATGAATTAATAGAGCAGCTCCAGAGGCTGAGTTCTCAGGTATTTATATCCCTTCCCTTGTGAGTGAGATGACTGTACTTATCTAAGGAACTGCAACCCCTCCCAAAAAAGACAGAAGTGTCAATCCATCAAAAAAAAAACAAACAAACAAAAAAAAAAAGGAATCCAGTAGGGGGAAAAAAATTCCAAATTTGTCTGTTTTGTTGGCAGACACATCAGATATGGAGCAGCCTTCTAAATGGAAGGTGGTATGACCAACATATTTCCCTAAGGTATAATTTGCCTTGCTAATAAAACAATAACTTCCCACTGTGCTGTCATGAATAAGATCACCTGAAATAATGCTTATTCCTTTAATCCAGGAGCATGTGGAAGGATGAGAAAAGCATTCCCATGTATGACAAACGAACAGGGCTGACATCAGAAACTGTCTCTTCTTTAGCATTTCAGTTATCTCAGCAGAGATTGGTAGTGAACACACAACATCTTTCAGCTCCAGATGTGTGAGTCTGGGCTCCAACTCAACCATTTGAAGCAGTATGAAAATATGGTCTCAGCCATCTCAACCTGCAAACCTAAAATCAGTAAATATCTATATTGCCTTGTGGGGCAGCTGCACCCAAATTACACATTGTGATTTGTTCTTCAGCATCTCACAAACTGTCCTCTACAAGTACCTGATACCATCCCCAGACCAGAAAGGATGAAGATACAACTGCAGTAAACAACACAGAAAGAATATTCCCAAATTCCCAGCAAGAATATTTTCAATCCTGCCTTCTAAACAGCATTTGAATTGCATGTAGTAAATAAAGACCAAGGGCACACCCTAAATAAAAAAAAAACCCAAAAAACTCAATAGCTGTTCATGATGTGAGTGCCATTTCCAGAGAAATGAACAGTGCATAATTATGTAATTAACAATTATGATTGTCTAAATAATCTCATTGTAGGGCTGCAGAGAGTCGAGTTACATGACCAAGCTCAGATTCAGCATTTCTAGGGGGTGTTTTTGTTTGGTGTTTTTTCTTTTTTTATTTGTTACACAAATTGGTATTTGAATGAGGCTCAGTATAATATGTGGAGAAGTGACATTAGAGAGAGCAGAAAAAGGATGAAATAAACTTTAAATTCCTGACTGTACAAGAATTGTACATTGTATAAAGGCCTCTAAGACACATGGCCTGAACCCCCTCAGCTCCAGCACAGGCAGCCCAAATCCCTCTGGGAGAACAAGCAATTCCAGCCTGATGGAAGTACAAGCACTGAAATCCTCACAGAGGCTTAAACATTCCTTGTATGATATCCTCATGTGTTTTATGGAAGGAAAAACCCCAAAATTTTGATGAATTTTATTAATTGGCGTCCAAGGCCCAGCTTGATGAGGCTCTGAACAACCTGGGCCAGCAGAAGGTGTCCCTGGGGTGGAGCTAGAGGAGCTTTAAGGTCCCTGCAATCCAAATCATTCCAGAACTCCAGGATTGTATTTATTCAAGCATTTTCAAGACAGACCAAAGGTATAAACTTTTTAAAGAGACACGTCTTTCAAAAATTTGCCATAAAAACCCAAAAGCAAAATCCTCTCCCTCAAACAAATAATTCTCAAATACAGTGCTTATGACACCAGGCAGAAACTGTGAAACGATTCAGAATTTTGAGTTCAACCAAAACTCAAACATACACTTTACGAAAAATTAATTGGAGGGAATTTACATCCAAGGCCAAGTTGGATGGGGCTTGGAGAAACCTGGGATAGTGGGAGGTGCCCCTGCCCATGGCAGGGGGTGGAACTGGATGAGCTTAAGGTCCCTCCCAACCCAAACCTTCCTGTGATTCCATGATTTTATGTTAAAGCAGTAATTGTTTTTTACATGTAACTATTCAATTGTTTGCCTTACAAATGGATTCTTTTCATCAGATGCTCCTTCAAGAACTTTCTGAAGGAAGTAACACTTTTATGGTTTCAGAGTGGACAAACCCCAAGTTTTCCTTCAGACAGAGCCACAGCTATTCCTGCAGGAGCTGGCATTACCTCTGCCCCAGCCCTGAAATCAATATTGCAGGGGCTTGCAAAACACAAAGTCCCTTCCCACTCAGACTGTTCCAACCTGTCTGCAGCCTGTTGGACTCCTCGGAGCCACTGGATGCTCCAATGGTTTTGGCAATGCAAGTTCCCGTTTTCACTCGGGTCAGCCAGAACAAGATCAGACCACATTCCTGGTGGCCAGCAGCTGATCTGTGCTTGTGTAAGCTCAGGGCACAAAGGCACAAAGGTTTATCTCTGTGTCCAAACGCAGCCAGCTCGCCCTGCAGAACCTCCTGCAGTGAAAGGAGCAGCTCAGGAACAGATTCCAAAAAAATAGAGACAAGGTGTGGATGGCAGAAAGAGCCTGGCAATGGAATTCACCCACCCTGGCTGCAGAGCCAAGGAAGCCACTTGCACCTTCAAAGAGCTCCATGGTTTGTTCACACCTCACCAGGTGAAACAGGAGAGTAAGTTATTCCTTCTCATTTAATGAGAAAGGATTAAAAAAATGTATTAAAATTCAATAGTGTTCAAGAATGATTTTAGCAAGAATTAGGGGGAGCACTCCAATTTCTTGGGAGCTGATCTCAGTTCAACCAGAGCTGCCTGGAAGGTATCAACCCTAATAATGCTGAGACTAGAAAATTAACCAGTAACAGAATCCCACAATGGTTTGGGTTGGAAGGGACTTAAAAATTATCCAGTTCCAGCCCCACACCATGGGCAGGGACATCTTCCACTATCCCAGGTTGTTCCATGCCCTGTCCAACCTTGGACACTTCTAGGGATGGGACAGCCACAGCTGCCTGGGGCAACCTGTGCCAGGGCCTCACCACCCTCTGAGTGACATTATTAGGTAATCTTGAATAAGATAATAATATTAGAATAAGATGTAGCAAATCCTTTAAATGCTTTTGAATGTGCCTTTTCGCTTCTGTACTTGAAGGATGAGTGAACAGCTTGGGTTCCTCCCAGCTGGTTACAGGGCAGAGGAACAGTATAGAGCAAGAGTTATCATAAATTAAAAACAAAAAACAAAACCAAAAAAACCCCAAACAAACCCAAAAACAAACAAAAAACCTCATGGAAAAGACACTTTGGTTCCAGTTAAAGCCAGAACGACCATCTTTGTAACCAGATAATTTAGCGAGGCTTTTCTTGGTTTAGAAGCCACAGCCTCCTGTTACAAGCCCTGAATCAGTCTCCCATCTCTATTCTCTCAAATGCTGTTCAGGACAGCCATGGGCAGCCCCAGGGGATTAATCCAGCATTCCTCAGTTTCCCCGGTGGAGGGAACTAGCAAGTGTATTCCAGGGTTGTTAAAGAGTTAATTAGGCAGTGCTTTGTGCATCGCAGCTTCACTGTTTCAGCAAGTCTCCGGTGACACCTAATTAACAAATCTCTGATGAGCTGTTTCTTCGAGAGCTCAGCACGATACTCCACGAAAATCTCCTTTATCATTCCAACCACGCAGCTCCAATGTCCTGCTGCCCCTCTGCCCCTCAGTGAGGGGATATCCGTGGTTCTCCTGGCTGCCTCTAAGCTGTCAATCCTGCCCCCCTCTCAATAAAACTTTATTTACTAAACTTGGGAGCATTTCGTACAAAGCAAAAAACAGGCAGCTACATCAAAGCCTCCCTATTATCACTCCCTAGTGAACTGTGAAAATATAAATTCAAAGCTGACAAGCTAGTTAGACTTTTAACTAAAATCTGAGGGCAATTAACTTTAACCATGCCACTCTGCTACTGTACTCCTGGCACCAACTTTGAGAAGTGGCCCAAATTCCTCTGAGGAACAGAAAGACCATTTATCTCCTCTATTTATTCAGGGCAAACCTCCTCCTTCGTGTCAAGCTGGGAATGCAGTGTTGCTGAGTGTGACTGGCAGTGATAAAGGAGCTGGTATGATTTTCAAATGAGCAGCATGTCCTGCTTTCCCAAATATTGGAGGAAAGTGAGTAATATGCCCTCCTAAATAAGAGCCAGGTACCGATTCAGAGCTGCACACTGGGGAAAAGGTGCCTATAAATTCCTGGACACATAAAGCTCCTGCCTTAAGAAGGATTTCTGCTTGTGTCTCCTACAGAAAGGTATTTTTATTTGTAGAACTTGGGAAAGGAAAGCAATCAGAAGTGACAGAAAGATAACTTATCTTAGGATAAGTTAGGAAGTGGCATTAATCTACAGAATAATTTCTGTACATGTGGTCCCTTCCAATGTTCCTTGAGGTCCTGGCCGTGTTCTGAGACTCAATCCTTTTAGCAGCACCAGAAATTTGAGTCCCTGGCCATGGCAGGGGGTTGAAACGAGATGATTTTTAAGGTCTCTTCCCACCCAAACTACTCTGCAATTCTGTTCTATGAAAAATATAAGACAGAAACTGTCAAGAGCATATTGCCTTGCTAAGTATCTATATGGAAAGGAAAACATAAAGCTTTTATATATTTGCAATATATGATTATAAACCAAGAGCTTTGTACCTAAAGCTCGAAACAAATATTTAATATTTAGTGGGAGCTTTACATCTGGAGCCTCAAATCTTGATACCCAATGGAGAGAGGTGACCCTCAAATGCACAGCTCACACCTTAAGGAGGTTAAATGGCCCTTCACTGAGGCTTTTCTCTTCCCCTGCTTCTTAGATGTTACATCACTATATTTAACCTCTCAGCTGGCATTAATCTCCCTCTCCTTTAGGCATTTGAAACAATTGGAGAATATTGAGAATTGAATCCATCAGGATCAGCAAATCTCCACAGCAACACGATATCCTGAAGGACTAAACAAGAAGCCAAGTGGGTGACACCCTGCAGGTGATCTTGTGTCAGGGCCCTTAAGTGGTGTCAAACCCCACAACTCCCCCTTGGGTGCAATCAACTTTTCCTTTCAAGGACTTCAGGAAAACAGAGAATTCTCCCACCAGCCTGACAATCCAGGTTCCAGAAAAACTGCTTACTAATTAGGACAAAAGAGTTTTGCAGCTTTCAGTCCAAAACTTTTAACCATAAAAACTTTTTGGAAAATTAATTATGAAAAGCGTTTTACAGATGTCACAGCAAAATTCCAATCTCTTGTTGCCTGACATGAACTTGAGATAACTTTTCCTACTTCCCAAGCTTCCTCTGAGAGTGTGAGCAGCTCCCATCCCTTCAGCCACTCTGTGAAGAGCATTTTGTTCTGCTGATACAGGAAAGGAAGGAGTTTCAAGACTCAAAATTCTTTTTTGAGTGATTGGAAGAGGATCTGCCACAGGGCTTTAGGTCTGTGGAGAATTTGGGAGCAGAAGGTCCCTGCTGCGGGTCAAAGCAGAAGGGGCAGCATCTCCTCTACGCTGGACGATTCCCAGAAAGCAACAGCAAGCCTGGACTGGGCAGGGAGCCCTTTTATTGTTATCGGTGTTTTCGTGCAGCCAGTTGCCAGGAGTGACGGGGCTGTGTTTTCCAGGAGCGAGTGCTCCGATGAGGAGCCGCGGGCTGCGGAGCCGGGGCCCGGCCGCGGGGCGTCTCCAAGAGACGCCCATTTCCCTACGACAGCGCCGGAAAAGGGAACGGGCCGCGCTCCCTCGCCTTTGGAGCCGATCCATCGCTGTTGCTACACACACACACACAGCATTCCTTTGCCATTTGGTAACCGACAAACACCAGGCTTATTATAAAAAAAACCCCAAAACAACCTGACCCCGGTGTTGGGGGGATAAAAAAAAGCCCCCCGAGCCTGCGGTGCTCCAGGTGGGAAGGCCCGGCCTGAGGGGGGCTGCTGGAATGAGGGCAGGGAATCAGCAGCACAAGGGATACACAAAGTCCTGGCTGTCAAAACAAAGGGCTGCTGCTCCGCTTGATCACTTACACAAACACTCCTGCAAGTGAAATACTCCTGCATTTCCCTGCCTGAACTCAGCTTCCCAAGATCCACAAATATCCAGGGTTCCACGTCCCCACCCTCAGCCGTGCCCTCCCTCAGGGGATGCTCCGGAGCACAGCACCCCTCTGCCATCCCGATTTTATGTCAGGATTTCAGGAAAGCTGGAGACAGTCACGCTCCAGGACTCTCTGAAAGTTTAATTAAAGTTGCAATGTCTTAAACCCACCGTACGGGCGCCGTGGCTGTGAAGTTCAAAAGGTAAACAGGGAAGCACATAAAGAACACTTCCATCGGCTCTGCCAGAAATCAGCGCTGGGAGAATCCCGGGTGAAACACTTTGCACTTCCAAATTCTCATTTATCATCCCAGCATTTCAAGGCACTTCACCAAGAACCACACACAACACAAATCAGGCTGATCCCACGTGAATCACGCCCGGGTTCAGTGGTTGGGAAATCGGGATGCAAACCTGACCCCAGGCTGCAGAGCAGGTGGTGAAAGGGAAGCAGAGAGCCCTGACTGAAGCCTGGCTGTGCCTCCTCACCTGAGCCACATTCCTGGAATCCACCGCAGACAGATCCCATCCTCCAAATCCAGAGGGGCTGGGAGAGAGGAGTTCAAAAAGCAGTGATTAATGGGAGGCTTAGCAAGGCAGAGTTAAAATAGGGACATTGTGCCTTCTCCGTGTGCAAGTTCCAACAAAAAACTTCCTCTTCCAGCCGCTTGCTGACGTGCAGCATTACCCAATTTTCTCTCATCACCTCTTAAGCTTGGCCCAGTGTTCTCACTGCTCTTAAGATGAAATGTAAATGAATGCTTAAGCTCCCAGCATCAGCACAGACACAGATACTCAAAGGCTGAATTTAGGTCACTTCGGCCAAGGCTGAATCCAGCTCCCCACAGAATATTCACTCTTTAAGTCAGGAGGAGAAGCATTTTTAGGGGGAAGCAATTTGAGAGCTGGGCAACTCGACAGTAACATTTCTGTTATATCACTGCCCCAGATTGGAGCACCAGGAGGTTTACATAATTTATGTAATTTATATATCATGGAGGTCTTCATGGAACAACTGGAGTTTTGAACTGGTGCTATCACTGCATAGACTTAGAAAAGGGTGATATTTAAAAACTTAATAATCCACTGGGCTAAATGTGGAGTTTACAAACTGATTCAGGAGCTGATACTGGGATGAGCTGAGCCAGGCAAGTCAATAAAGATCTGAAGCTCTGAAATAATTTGGGAATTGTTGGAGGAAGCAGCTTTTGTTTGGATGTGACAGCAGGGACATGGAGAGTCATTCACCTCCAAAATGCATCAAGATGGAATTTGGGATGTTGTCTTTGACATATTTCATATCAAATTTCTTAGTGGCTTAATCCATTAGTAATTGGAGAGAAACTCCACATCCACTGATACCCAGAGGACTTTACAAATATTTCACTAAACCTGAGAACTTTTCCAGGCACTTGGAGTGTTTGGTGCTTTTTCAATGTTTTTAAGAGTTTAAGCAGTAGATGATGGAGAGAACCAGCAAAAACCTTCTGCTTATTTACTGGAACTGTTCCTCTTTTTCTCCACTAAATATAAACCTCATATCCATATTATAAGACATCAAAGAATAAATATATAAATAAAGCATTTCCTGAAATAATAGAATTGCTTGATTTTTCTCCTCATCTAAGATTTTTTTACTCCACTACGAGATATAGTGGTTTAATAATTAATAAAAAAGCACCTTCAAGCTTGCACTTGACCACAGCAAAATGTTTGCAGCAATTACTATTTTTGTAACTGAAAATATTAATTGCAAAATACACAAGCTGACAATTTAAAATTAAAAATATTTTTTAGAAATTTTAACAGAATCTTAAAAACTGTATTTTCTGTGAACTAGAAAACATTTCCTAATTAGCTTTGACTACCTTGTACTACAGAAACTTTCTTCTGCTCCCAAGCTTAGATATTTCTTTGTAAGAAAGTATTGAGAATAAATAATTTTCTTTCAAGTATTGAAGCGTGGAGTGACATCTAAATTCTTCAAAATTCTGGAAAACAAGATTTCAGGGCATGCAATATTTTTGATCTTCCCTTCATTTGTTAAAAAACAACCTGTACCACACAGGAGACACAAGATCAGTGTTAGCCTGGGCTGGGTTGGATTCTGCTATCAAAAACACTTCCCAGCACTTGGACAAAAAAAGCTCCTGGTGGAACAGAGCAGGTTTGAAATAAATCACAGTAAATGCTGTGGACAGCCACACTTCTCACCCTCTGTCCACTCTACAATCCATGGTGAAATCATCCTCAATCCTGGAGCTGGAAGTTTACCCAACACATGTTGGTGTTTAACTCCAGCTGAGGGAGTTGCAAGGAGGCCACCAAAAACCACCCTGGGAATTCTGGGTCCTGAGGAACTCCAGGACTTTCCACCAGGATCATTGAGGCAGAACCTTCTGGAGGTCCATCCCAGGCTACAACCAAACATTTCTGAGGAATTAATGATCACAGACAGCAGCACCTCCTGCTCCAAAGCCACACCAACCCCACTGGGTTTGTANCATGTTGGTGTTTAACTCCAGCTGAGAGAGATGTAAGGAAGCCACCAAACCACCCTGGGAATTCTGGGTCCTGAGGAACTCCAGGACTTTCCACCAGGATCATTGAGGCAGAACCTTCTGGAGGTCCATCCCAGGCTACAACCAAACATTTCTGAGGAATTAATGATCACAGACAGCAGCACCTCCTGCTCCAAAGCCACACCAACCCCACTGGGTTTGTAGTGTTGGGAGTCTGCAAATCCAAACACCCCAGGGCACAACCAACTGTCCCCAAGGGGAGAAGGGACAAACCACACCCCACAGATGGATTCACTTCCCTTAATCCAGTGCAGGGAAGACTCCAGACCCTGCTGTGGGGGTGGAAATTCTGGAATCTGTTCAGCAGAGTATCCAAACTCTGTCCAACTCAGCAAAACTCTTGGGTTCCCCTTGGTTGCCTTTTCTGTGGCTGATTTCAGTTTATCATGGAATGGGCTGGGTGGGAAAGGACCTTAAATCATCCAGTTCCACCCCCTGCCATTGGCAGGGACACCTTCCACTGTCCCAGGCTGCTCCAAGCCCCGTCCAACCTGGCCTTGGACACTGCCAGGGATCCAGGGGCAGCCACAGCTTCTCTGGGAAACCTCAGCCAGGGTCTCTCCACCCTCACAGGGAAGAATTCCTTCCCAATATCCCATCCAGCCCTGCCCTCTGGCAGTGGGAAGCCATTCCCTGTGTCCTGTCCCTCCATGCCTTGTCCCAAGTCCCTCTCCAGCTCTCCTGGAGCCCCTTTAGGCTCTGGAAGGGGCTCTGAGCTCTCCCTGGATCCTTCTCTTCTCCAGGTGAGCCCCCCCAGCTCTCCCAGCCTGGCTCCAGAGCAGAGGGGCTCCAGCCCTTGGAGCATCCTTGTGATTCCAACGTTCTCACAGGTCCACAAGTCCCTGCTCTCTCCTCTCAACAAATTGAAAATGGATGATATTCATCCTCAACTCCAAATCTGAGACCTTTCCCACAGAGAATTCCATGAGGGAGAACAGCAAGTCCTCATCACCAGGATCCTGACAAGGGACACATCTTTTAAAGCTGGTGCTGAAGCCACCTGAGAACAGAAGGCACCAACTGTCCCCCTGCAGGATTTGCTTTCTCCACCATCCTTTTCCTCCTTCCTTAGCTGAGGGATGTGCACAGTTATTAACAGATGGTCAAATTAATGACATTAATCAGCACTTTTGTCACATCTGTCCCTCTCTCTGTGGCAACACCATAACTGTTCAAAGGAAACATGCTGGGATTGATGGTGGCTTGCAGAGGGAGGCTGCAGATGTAGTGAAAAACATACACTGGATTTCTTAACCTTGTCTTAACCTTAGGAAAACTCAAATAAACCCAATTTAAATTCAAATGGTCACGTTTGCAAACATGCCAGAGAGCTGGAGGGAGCTCAGAGAGAGGAGGAACCAGTCTGGACACTGGTGGGAAACTTCACCACCAAGGCACTCTCCAGCACCAGATATTTCTCCTGACTGGAGAGTTAAAAAAGCAAATATTCACAGCTGAAGAAAGAACCATCCAGCAGAGAAGCTGAAATACTGGATTGGAAGTGGAAAAGCTTGTTTCTTTAGATTTTAAGCACTTTCTCAGGCTGAATCATTTCTTTTGCTCCAGCTTCTGGTTTGTTTAACCCATCTAAACCAACCAGCAGTTTCATAACCAGTTTGATGAGCCAAAAATCGGAAGACACCCATGGAGGAAGGTTAGACACCCTTTAATGACACTAAGTCAGCAAAAAATCAGATTGCTGTGAACACCCAGTCCTTGCAGGCTGATTGAGGAGATCCAGCTGCCACCCTGGAGGTAATAAAATCCCTGATTTCTGAGAGAGACCAAGCTGCTGTTTCCCTCTCATTCCCACAGCAGCATTATCCCTGCAAGTTGTCAGCCCAAATCCCACTCCTCCAGACACAGGAATGAGCAAATTCCTGCCCCAGGGAAAGCAGGGTAGGGAGGGAGACCAACTCATCATCAAGAACTTGCCCACCTGGCTTAAAAATCAACAGGAAGCCACCTGCTTAGTTCACACTTCCATATACAAATCCTGTTATGATAGGATCAAAAAAAGGGCACTTTTCCTTGTTTTGAACTGCTGCACTGCAATTTTTTTTTATTTTAAGGAAAGCTCTTTGATCAGACAAATATTTTTAAAAGGAAAAACAAAACAAGGCTGGTCTGTAAAAGCTCAAGCCCATGGCAAGGGCTGCTTGGGTGGAAGGGATTACACAGGACAAAAATAAGGTGAGGTTTATTCCCTAGAAGCCAAACCCATATTCTTAGGTACTGGTGTGTTGCTTTCTCACATAATACACAGTTAAAAAAGAAAAGGAAAAAAAAAAAAAGACAATTGCAAGAAAAAAACAAAACCCACAATTATGATTTGTTTTGAGCACCCAGTTAAGCAGCTATGCCAAACATTGTTTTGTGGTCCCTTACATGATTCCACTGCTTTAACCCTATTTACCCCATGGAGAAAAGTGTTTCTAGATCACATTTTTATGCAGTTTAATTTAGAGCTGGATTTCCTTCCTCCCCTTTTCATTTTGTTTTTTTTCCCTCTTTTTTTCTCTAAATCTCAGTGATGAATCCCATTGGAGAATCACCTTTGCAGGACAAAGTGGTATAAAATAGACAAATGACAAGGTCCAGCACAGAAATGTCAAAAGCCAGTAGGAAATCAGGTCAGTTAAAGCCTTTTACCAACCCAGACCTGCCTCTTACACCACAGATTTCCCCCAATTATTTTATCAGACCCATTTATGGATCTATTTTTTTTTTGTCCATGCAGTGCCTGAGGATTGGATATGACCAACTGAGCAGCCTCAGGATATTTAAATGACAAAAGCAACTGAACCACCCTGATTTCAGACCCACTCAATCTCAACAGAAAAAAACCACAATGATTTCCTCTTTCTGAGAGGGGGAAAAAAAATTCTTGAGGGTTCTTTTTCTTCCAGTTCTTAAAACAGAAGAACTCCAGTCGTGACAAAGTTCTGATTGGCCTTTTCCTCTTACAAACTTCCACAGCCTAAAAGCTTCCACGTTGCAAAAAAAAGCCAAGGCAGCAAAAATCCAACCACCAAAAAACGCAGCACAGCTTTCACACCAAGTGTAGTTAAAAAATGACTAAGTTTTCTTGATATATGAATTTGTGGGTAAACCATTTATCAATGACCTGTTTACCTGTGCAGCAGAGTCCCTCAAGCCGAGGGCCATGTCATTCCCCTTTGACTGATTAATTAGCCAATCAAGGGGTATTTTTCACTCTGAGGCAGGATTCCAGCTAATGCCTGGTCTCTAATGGTAACACATTAAAGCCAACTCGGCTCTTTAAGCCTCTGGAAGTGACCAAAAGGGAAGGAGAGAAGATAAATCAAAAAGAGCTCCCCCCCAGTTTTGTTTCTATTGCTTAACAAACCCCCCAAGGAACAAGTGTGGAGGCAAGGCTTCTCCAATGAAGAGAGGAAGAAAGAGCACCTTTACTTCCAGATTGGGAGATATCTCCTCCTCTCCCTCTCTCCTGATAGCTGAACAGCAATAATTTATCCTCCAGTTGATTAACAAGGTGCTTATAGAATAGGCAACAAAACATCAATACTTGGCTCTTCCTCTTTTTTTCATCAAAAGCACAACTAGGACAGAACGCTGAGTAAAAGAAATTCTTCCTGGGGTTCCTGAAACCATCTCATCTGCATGGAGAAATATTAAATATATGGTCCAAATTAACACCTTGAGCCTAATTAATTTTCTGACTTGCTGTGTAGGGTGTTGTGAGTGACCAGCTCAAAGCAACAGAGCCTTGGAGCTGCTTTCCATGGTCTGTGCTGCCAGATTTGCTCCATCTGTACTGATGCCTTGGGTGTTCCTCTGGTGCAGGGGGGGTTTCAGATGCCTCATTGTCCCTTTGTGGTCACCAGGAATTGATGCCTTGGGAAGGCTGAGCTGGAACAGAGACTGGACAGAGCTGGAGCATAAAGTGGATATTTATTGAAAGGCTCTAGGATACACCTTGGGCAGGACAAGAGCCTGGCCAGGGCTACACCCAAGGTGGACTCAGAATGGTCACAAAATGGACCCCTGGTCATGAGGTCTGACACTTTTATAAGTTTTGGTCCATTTGCATATTGGGGTTTAATTGTCCAATTCCAGCTTCAGGCTGTGAAGTCTCATCCTTCTTGTTCCTCCCTTCAGTTCACCCTTGTTTGTGCTTTTGGGCCTGGAAGTTGTCCTTGGTCTCCAGCAGGAAAAGCATTTGTTTTTCCCTACACTGTGAAGGGAACTCACTAGCACTTAACATGAGGCTCAGAACTACATCTGAAGCAGCACAGAATTTGAATAACATGAAAACTAAAACTTAAATCAGTACCACTTGTGCAGGGGGTTGGAACTGGATGAGCTTTAAGGTTCCATCCCACCCAAACCATTCTGTGGTGCTGTGATTTAACCCTTCAGCTGCACTGTCCTGGTGTCCTCCTTGTGACTTTGTGTCACCAGCCTGCCCTGGTTGCTCCTCAGGCACAGGCAAAAGCCTTGCACTGCTCACTGCTGGCAGAAATCTGGTTTTGGGTTCTTTTTTTTCTCTTCTTTTTGACCCTTTTGGCTGTTAAGAGTCCATTGTGGGGTGCAGAGCAGAACTGCAGTACTACAGGGGCTGTAAAAACCCCTTGATAATAATCACAGAATGGTTTGAGTTGTGAGGGACCTTAAAGCTCATCCCATTCCACCCTTTTCCATGGGCAGGGACACCTTCCACTATCCCAGGTTGCTCCAAGCTCTCTCCAACCTGGCCTTGGACACTTCCAGGAATCCAGGGGCAGCCACAGCTTCTCTGGGCACCCTGTGCCAGGGCCTCCCCACCCTCACAGGGAACATTTTTTTCCTCATATCTCATCTGAAGCTCCCCTGCCTTGTCTCAAGACCCTTCCCCCTTGTCCCACCACCTGAGACTAAAAATCTGAAGCAAGTAAAACGTGCTGGTCAAAGCAGCAGAGGTTTCAAAGAGATTAAGACTCTAAAATATTTCATGACTGAACAGGGAAGGCCAACAGATCCACGTGCACAAGGACAGGGATTGCAGCATGAGCTCATCTCCTTTAACCACACAGAATCCAAGCACAACACAACCACAAGAGTCCAACCTCAGCACTGGAGCCATTCACAGTGAAGTCTCAAGTGGTAAAATGACATCTGGGAGATGTTTTACTTAAACTGACCCATCTCTGCCCATCCCAATGGGTCTAGAAGTGTTAAACTCATCTTTTTTCTTGGCATCACTCATCGCTGAGGAGCTGGGATTTCCCTCAGGAGACTCCTCCAGTGCCCCGCTGACATCACTGTGAGGAAGCCTGATGAAGAGTAAGTCTGTGTCTTCCTTTTTCTAATTGAAGTTCTCACCCCCCAGTCCCATTCCTGGCTTTTGCCTACTCTGATTACTGTCCCTTCCCTTCCTCTGCTCCTCCCTCCCCATGACCCCCAGATATTTATAGGCAGAGAGGTCATCTTTTTTCTGCCTCCTTTCTGACATGAACGTATCCAGTTCCTCCACTCTCTCCTTCTAGGACATGCCCTCTAACCCTGTCTCCCATTTTACTAAATCCTTTTGGACTCTCTCCAGGTTTTTGATGTCTTTTTTTTTTCTGTTCTGCTGCTCAGTCCCAAATACCTCATGTTAACTGTGGTCTCCAAAGCAGAACGGTGAAAAAATCTGTGTTAATTTGTAACTCATTTTTCTCTCCTGTAGTTTTTGGTTTTTTTTCCTTCCCTGGCATTGCTAAAAAAGGGAGCAGCAAATTAATTTATGTGCTAACAAATTTGGTCACAGGTAAAAAAAATAAACAAACTCAAACACTAAACTTTCAACTTGCCTAAAGTCACACTTGTGAAACCCCACAAACACCAATACTGTGGTTGGTATTTTGCAGGAAGTTGAGGTGCAGGGAATGGTATCAGTTCACCTATAACTTCAGGGAGCCCATGGTAGAGCCAGACTTTAATGGATTTCCAGCTATGTCCCTTAAGATTAGCCAACATGCTTTTCTGATAAGTGCTGGGAAATACAAATCAGTTGAGGAAGTTCTGCAAAATGTGTCAGAAGACAATTTCCTGATTAAAAAACAAACCAAAAAAAAGTGAAAAAGCACCAGGGGTGGACAGTTCCACTTCTAATGCCTAACAAGGAAGAAATCACTGCAAGCCCTGAGACTTTCGGGCCACTTGGATTGGGTGGCTCAGGGGAACTTACGCAGGTTTACATCCAAGTTACACACACTTGGAGGAAGCAGATTACTCATGGAAATGGCCTGAGCCGTGCATGTGAGAGGGATGCAAAACACTCAGGTTTTTATGCATCTCCAGCAGGGTTTGAGCAAATCAGAGCTGCTCCCCACCAGCCCCCAGAGTGAAATCAGTGCCAGAATCATGTTGTTCAGCAACCAAGTTGGGACCGTCTGCAACTCATTCCCAAATCCTCACCCTCACTCAGGAGCATTTTCTCCAGTGATAAGGCTCCATCAGGAAACACAGCTGGATGGAGGAAGGAAATTCTGAGAAGCAAAAAAAAAAATTAAAAAAAAAAATAGTGGGGGTTCCAGGAAGTTCAACCAGATAGGAACTAATGGAATTTGTTTTTCTGTCTCCCCAGCTCCCAGCGTTCCTAAGCAAGTGAGAAAAATCACAGGGAGAAGTGGGGGCAAAAAACAAGTCTGGCAGATCTTACCCTGCAAAACAGGTCCCTCACTGCAGGTCTCCAGAGAGCATCATAATTACAATTCAATATTTTCAATCACTTGCTCTCCCTGGGAAAAACTGCAGACGTTTTCAATTTAGGTCCACTCTGAAGCCCAGCCATTGTTTTCTTCCCCACCTCATTTTTTTGACTTGAAATTTTTTGTTTTGTTTTGTTTTAAACAAAGGTCCCTGTATAGTTTATTAAGGAGGTTTGAGTTGGACATATGATTTATCCAAAATAATTTTTTAAAAAGGATGGTTGTGTTGAACATTCAGGAGAATTAAAGGTTGCAGTTGCCTCTGATTAGTAACACATATCCCAGAACCATCAAAACAACAGCACTGTGGGTTTATTACTTCTAGAGAAACTCCTTTCGACCCTCAGGGGCAAACAGCATTTCCTTTCACAGCCTTTGCAATTCCCCTCCTTTGCAATCTTTACAATCCTCTGCCAACTCCCTCTTCCTTTGATAAGGTAGATAATCCAAGTTTCTACATTCCCCACTCACTGCAGCAGAGCTGGTGTGGAACAAGAGAAAGGATCCATTACCAGACCAGTCCTTGGCCACTGAGACAGTTAGAAAAGGAGTCTGAGATCAGCCCCACAGTCAGGAGAGCTCAGATTAAGCCCACAGAGCATCTCCAAAGGCTGCTTGCAGTCAGGATCACAGAATGATTGTTGATGACCACACTGGAAAAGAGTGGACAGGACTGATGGGAACAGTGACACATCTGATTTGTTGAGACCTTGTTCATCACTGCAGCAGTTCAGGGCTGACAGAATTTTTGACAAGCACTTCACAAGAGCCAGGATTATCCTGTTGGTCCAGAGACCATCACTGAGCCTTGAGTTCTCCTGCAAATTCCCCTTGGAGCATCAGCACTGACAGAATTCCCTGCATTTTGCTTTTTTCTTCTCTTTTCCTTAACCTCTAAAGGCAGTTTGGTGTGACACCAGCCAACCAACCAGACCCAGTCCAACAGTGGGGAGGTTTAGACTGGATTTAGGAAAAATTTCTGCATGGAAAGGGTTGTCTAGCACTGGAACTGGCTGCTCAGGGAAGTGGAGGAGTCACCATCCTTGGAAGTGTTTGAGACAGACATGGCTATAGCACCTGAGGACAAGGTTTAGCAGTGAACAGGCTTGGAGTTGAGGATTGTAAAGGTCTTTTCCAGCCTTAACAATTCCATGATTCTGTGATGTCTTCTGCCCCTTAAGTGATCTCTTTTATCCACCCACTGAAATTTTGTCAGGGGCTTCAACTGGAGGCTTCAGGGAAGGCTGATAATCAAAACTCTGGACAAACTCCTGAAGGAGTTGCCATAGCTGACCCTGCTATGGGCAGGGTGACTCCTCTGGAGACCTCCAGGCCTTCTCCAGTCTCAGCAATCCTGTGATTCTATGAAAAACAGTTCCTGCATCTTCCCATGAAGTCACACCCAAGTTTTTCTGATCCCAGACTGAAACAAGTAAGAAATAGGGGAAAAAGAATTGAGCTGAAAATCTTTGTCAAAAGATCAGGAGTGGAATAGTGGCTCTGCTGGGGTCATTCAGTGCACATCAAACGTCTGCTGAATGCTTCTCAAACTGCATCTCTGAGATCAGAGGAGTGAGATGATACCTCAGAAAGAGCCTCAGGGACAGAACTTAAAGCTATAAAATCATGGAATGGGTTGGGTTGGGAGGGACCTTAGAGATCATCCAGTTCCACCCCCTGCCATGAGCAGGGACACCTTCCACCATCCCAGGTTGCTCCAAGCCCTGTCCAGCCTGGCCTTGGACACTTCCAGGGATCCAGGGGCAGCCACAGCTTCTCTGGGCACCCTGTGCCAGGGCCTCATCACCCTCACAGGGAAGAATTTCTCCCCAACATCCCATCTAACTGTCTTCTGTAAGTTTGAAGCCATTCCCTGTGTTCCTCCATCCAGGTCCTTGTAAATGGTTTCTCTCCATCTTTCTTGCAGCTCCTTTCAGGTACTGCGAGGCCACAATTAGCTCACCCCAAAGCTTCTCTTCTCCAGACTGAACAATCCCAATTCTCACAGCAGAGCTGCTCCATCCCTCTGAATATCTGAGTGCCTCCTGTGGACTCATTCCAACANGTGGACTCACTCCAAAAGCTCCAGGGGTTTCTGGGCTGAGCCATGTCCAGCTCTCACTCACCAGCACCCCCAAGTCCTTCTCCCAGGGCTGCTCCATCCCTTCATCCCCAGCCTGGATTGATCCTTGAGGTTTCCCTGACCCAGATGCAGCACCAGCACTTGCTCTTTTTAAATCCATGAGATTCCTGTGGGCCACTGCTCCAGCTTTTCCAGGATCAGTGGGGGTACTTCCATGGATCACCTCCAGTGCACCCACAGCTGGGAACCTGCAATCAGATTCATGGACAGGAGCAGTTCTGGCTCCTTTGCAAGGATGGAATTCCCTATCCTGTGACCAGGGAAACCAGCCCAGGGTTGGAGGAGCTGAAATGTGAAGGGAACTGGAGCCTCACATGACCTCCAGGCAAACCCAGGGCTCTGCTGGGCACCAAGGCCCTTCCTTACCCCATCTCAGGAACAAATCAGTTCCAGGAGAATGGCAGCACCTTCCTGCTCCTGCAGGGAGCTCTGTGCCACAGCAGGGAAATGCCCAGAGCTCAGGGATTTCAAACACAGAGAATTCCTGCAAAGCCTCACAGGGGCTCTTCCCTTTGTGCCACCTTAAGGAGCAGGCTCTGGAACATGATGGAAAGGGATCATCAGAGTTCATGGGTGCAGTGCAATGAAACTGCTCCGAGCTGGAGGGCCTGAGCAATGCACTCCTGTTCTGTGCAGACTCCACAGATCTCTGATCCATGAAGAGAAGGAGAAGGGGGAGCTGGGGGAAGCATTTGTGCTGCCTCTGGCTTCCTCTCTCTGTGGCTGCTCAGCAGCAGCCAGAAGACAACAGTGCAGCTCCAAATTCTCTTCCCTCCTGCCTGGATCTGCATGTGGAAATTTGGGTGCTTAGGAGGGAACAGTCTGAGACTTTTTTTGCCAGGAGTCTTGAACCATTTCAGGAAATCTGCACAGCAGCCATCAGCCAACCACTGCAACTGTCAAGGGATTGGCAAAAACATGCACAAACTCAGACACCTTCATAAAATCCATGGGATCTGCACTGTTTATCCACAAAAGAGCAAATGTTCTGCAGGAAAAAGTCCCAGAAGAAGCAACTTTCCAGCTCTGAATTTCAGAATATGTAGAACAGAGAGAAAACAATACCAGCTACATGAGACAAGTCATGAGTGGGCAAAATCTGCTCCCTCAACCCCAGCAGTGCTGAGCTGCTGTAAATCCCAGTTTGTCCTGCTTCCCAATGATCTGACAGCGTGGGAGCCAAGGAGAAGATCCAGGGCATATTTAGGTGATCAGAACCACCCTGGTACCCACAGGATGTGAGAGCTCCAACAGCTCTCACAGACTGGAAGTTCCCAAATCCTTATTTCAGCTCCCAGTGACTTGCAGTGAAGTTCCAAGAGCACAAGGAGCAAGGTGTCAAACACTAAAGGATATTCCAGAAATTTCCACTCCATTTGAAGCCCCATCCTTCCCTTAAAATCAGAGATTTCCAAGAATTTGGAACCAACAGGGCAATTCCTGCAATATACTCATTTGTGCTTTTCCAGATGTCATTTTTTCCAAACAATTTTTCTGGATATGTTGGTCATGTCACAATTATTTTACCCACTGACAGAGCTGGTCTGTGGCCTGCAAGTGCAAAATGCTAATGAACACATAAATAAAATAAAAGCTGGTCCAAACCTGGATCTCAGTGCAAAAAGTCAGGGGAAAGGTCTTCTCATCAAATATTTATCACTAGGCCACCTCTGTATTCAGGCCAGTTCAGAATCTTTTGCAGGCGCTCAGCCTTTCCCTTTTCTTTTTTTTTTTTTTTTGTGAAAACAAGGGCAGTTTGTGGAGATTGCCCAGTTGCTACTGAATGTCCAGTTTTATTTTGGCTATTCATGGATCTTTCACAGAATCATTTAGGTTGGAAAAGACCTCTGAGAGCACTGAGCCCAACCTTTGACCTTTCAGGTCAAGCAAAATTCTTCTTTGTGACGTACATTTCTTACTAAAAAATGAAAATACTCGAGTTCCCCATCTCCAAAGAAGTTCCATCACGACAATCCACAAAAAACAGGGATTAAATTTACTCTTATTCCCTCACAAGCACAGCACTTAAAAACACATTGGAAGAAGACATTTGGATGTTTTGTTTTAAGGGATAATAAACAAGAGAAAGGAGAAGATTCTTGTTTACCTGGGTCTTGGCACTCTTCTGTCTTTTCCCAAAAATGCAGGACAGGTCGTGTTCAGTGCGTGATGAGAGATCCTTACCTGGAAGGGGCAAAGAGAGGGGAAAAACCCCAAAACCTTCAGATCTGAGGATGCATTTTGGTAACAGTGTGACCCACAGACAGAGAGGAATTGCTCTTGGAGATGAACAAAAATCAGGAGGTTCAGGTTGGATGGGGCTTGGAGCAACCTGGGATAGTGGAAGGTGTTCTGGTTGGAACGAGATGAACTTTAAGGTCTCTTCCAACCCAAACCATGCTGTGGTTCAATGCTAAAGCCACTAAATGAAGGTACCTAACAGGAAATGTGTGTATGCATTGGGATCTTTGGGTTCTTACCAGGATTCCCCATTTCTGACAGAATTAGGGAGTTACAGCTCCTCCACACAATGAAAAGAAATCCATTTTTACTCGGCAAGGACTTTTCTCCGATTTCTGATGTTGCTTCTGAAAAGCAAAACCTCCACCTCTGCCACACCACACTGGGTTATTCCAACTCAAAATTATTTCAAGGGTGAAGCAAAGATTTCCAGGAGGGCCATTATTCCCATCTGATTGTTGTGTGGTGGGCTGGATATCAGACATGGATCAGGGAGGGGGAAGCAGGAGGGTGTGATGTGATATTCAGAGATACAGGCAAAGGTTTAGCCAATTCCACAGTGCAGGAGTTATTGGGTTGTCCACTGCCTCTGTCAGAAAATTCTTTTGGAAAAGGTCAGCAAAAGTTAAAGAAACAAGATTAACCCAGACAGGACTCTGCTGGCGTCTCAATCACTTGATTTTCTGATTCCAAAAATCAGTGACCTCAAAATGAATTTTGTAATGGCCAAAAAAAACCAAAAGAAGAAGAAAAAAAAAAATCCCAAATCTGACTTCTTCTTTTTCCTGGGATCCTTAATTGTCCCTGGAGGGTAAAGAGACACATCAGCCTAGAGGAACAAGTGTTCCCCAGCTTCCTGCTGCCTCACTGCACTGCCCCTAAATGGCCTTGTCCAAGCAAGCTGGAAGAGCCTGGGGTTGTTTTCAGCTTTCTCTTGGCCAAGACTGGGAATGTGACACCTCAAATCCTCCTGCTCCCGTTTTCAGGCTCCGTTTCCTTTCCGTGCCTCCCCCTGGGTGCATCCCCCATTTTTCCTCTGTCACAAAACCAACTGAGCTGACATCCCCAATCTCCTGCAGCATCCCAGGGGAGCAGCTACTGAAATCAGTGTTTTAATCTGAGGCTGGGGTGTATTTCCCAGATCCAGGGGTGGCTGTTCCTCCAGCAGCGAGGCTCCAGGCCAGCCCCGGGAGCGGAAGCCGCGTTTGGTGCCGTCGCTGTTCCCTTCTCCCGCTTTTGTGTGAGCTTGTCTTGTTTAGTCTGAAAGGAAGCAGCACTGGGCTTCAACAACAAGGGCCACGACAACACGAGCCTCTCTCAAATAACTTTTCCTCCTTCCCTGAAAAAGGACAGTTTCCCTGTGTCAGGACACAGAGGGTACACATGAGGGGCTGCCTTGTGGAAACGCAACCAAACAAATCAGGGATACTGTGAATATGAAAGGCTTGAGATGTATTTTACATGCTCAAAAGGCACTTCTTTTTTCCTCTGTATTTAGTAAAAGGTTAAATCCAAATCAAAATAAATCCTCTTTGCTCAAACACGCCGTGGCCTCTGTACTTGCGAGCCCTGAACCAATTTAATTGTTTAATGTCATGAAGTGGCAGGCTCATGTTAACAGCTTGGACTTCAAGGTTGAATTATTTCAGCAAAAATCCCAAACCCTGATATGAAAATCTGGCCTGCATTCAGATATCAATTAGCTCAGTTTTAGCAGAGGCATTTGCTGTCAGAAAACAATACACAGAGCTTTCAGTTTAATAAATCAGCCATTAGTGGAAACTGATCCTATCCATGCCCTGTTACAGGCAGGCACTGTGTGAAAGGGGAACAGAGTGAAAGAGAAAGGACTGAGCAACTGTCAAGGGCCAGAAGCTGGGCTGACTGAAATAATGTCATCACTCTCAGAAAGAAATTACTCAACTCCACAAGTTCTTGAGAGAGTTTTTCTGGCTGCCCTGATTTATCCCATAAAGTACCTGGCCGATGTAAGAGGGCTTTCCTCTTCCTTCATGCAGGTTTAATCTGATCCCTGATCTCCTCCACGTGATCTCTGAGCAGGGGTTACTGGGGATTGCAGGGTTTGTGCCATGTAATGGCCAAAGTCACTCCCACCTCACCTTTGCCTCCTGCTCCCATCCCTGCCCATGCCTCAACCACTCGGAATATCCACTGCTCCTTATTCAGCTCCTCCAGTAAGGAATTGTTTCATTCCCAGCACCAGCAGCCCAAGGCCATCCCAAATTGCCCAAAATAAAGAGGAACAGCACATCAGAGCTTTAAGCAAGTAGCTGCAGGGGGTTCTAAACTCGGGTTTTACTTGTCAGATTTAGACTCCACGAGGCAAGAGATCACCTTGAGCAGGTTTTGTTCTAATCCTGGCCAGGGCTTATGAAACAACAAAACTCCTCTTACCTTTGGCAAACTTCATATAATGGACACGTTTCTTGGAAGATTTGGATTTTTCTTCAAGGCTGAATGTCCTTTTCTGCTTTTTCACTGAGGACTCTAAAAAAAAGCAAACCCCAAGCAAAAAGCACCCAGCTCTGTTAGAGGCACTTAAGCACCAAATTCAAACATCAGTGTAATTAAATTTCTCTCTCAAAATCCAGCCAACAACATATCATAAAGTATTACTGAAGGAAGCATTCTAAGTTTTGTCTGAAATATGTCAATGCTTCATTTTTTTTTTTGCCCCATTCCCTAGCCAATGCAATTTGAAAAGGCAGATACAGGTACTCCAGGTCAAAGGCAAATGCACCTCTGTGGTAAGAAAATAATAATAGTGCTGTTTTTCACAGAGTATCTCCAGCAGCAAAGTCTGAGAAAGATGTAAGAAATAGTAGGAAATAAAATACTGAGTGAGCAGAAAGAAAAAGAGGGAACCCCCTCAACACAGGATTTTCATTTCTAACCCTACACAAAATTCCTTTATTTGGACATAAGCTGATCCATCTGTGTGAGGAAACTGAACGGTGACAAAGCTTTTCTGTCCCTGAGGCCAGCTAGAACAAACTGCCACATCCCTATTATCTCATTTGCCAGGCTTCCAGAAGAGGGACTGCACCTAACCTGTCCCCTGGGAATGGTCTGTGGGGCTGGCTCAGTCCCAGAGTCCCTCAGGAGTACTTTGGGAGGCTGTGAGCAGGTTGAAGCCACGTGAAGGATTAATCTCACTATTTAACAGCACAGAGATCACGTTCCTCTGCTGTGCCAGGTTACTTTGGGGGTTCAGATGTTCCCTTTGCAACCACAGAGCTTGTTAATTTACAAAAGATTGCCAGAAAGAGAGAATTCACCTGTTGAACAGTTAATTACTGCCCTACTAGCCCTGAAAAGAGGCACCACAAGAACCTCTGCTCTGGAGCTCCACAGAGGGTTACTATGGTGAGGTGGTTTTTTCCTCCCTGTGGGATGGGTAGGAAAATCAACCCATACCCAGAGGGCCAAGTTGAGTCACCTTTTTTATAGGATCCCACCCTGGAAAGCTCTGCTGCCCAAGCTTTTCTGACACTGCAATTCCAGCACTTCCCTGCTTGACAGGCAGTGCCACCTGATGAAGCCCTGAGCTAGAACTGAAATCCTCAGCCTGTAGTGGGGGAGAGCTGAGGGCCAGCAGGCTGAGATCCACTCTCCCACACCGAGGGGAAGAGAAAGGACCAGCAAATCCAGTTTTAAACAAAAAATCCTCAATACAAAGGGTTTGTGGGGGAAGTCAAGATCACAACTAAAGTATCCTGACAGGGATGCAGCACTTTGAGCCTGGTTTCCAATCTCCTGGCAGCAAAAGGAGCGTTACACAGCAAAGGGTTTCCACAGAGCCTTCCTCCTCCTTATCCCTACAGGGAGAGGGGCAGCAGCACCGCCTTGTGCCTGCCGGGAGGAATTTCACTGTGGAACGTGCTGGCACTTGCACTGGGCAGGGAAATGCATCCCTGTGTCTTCCAGGGACTGGGAAATCGTCTGACAAACCGAGCAAGCACTGCAGGGATGTTAATGTGCTTTTTAAAGCAATTTAGACGGGGCAATAAAGCCACCAAAGTGGTACTTCTGCAGCAAATGTGATCGAGGTGACTGTGCCAAAGCACAGCCAGGGTGTTGTTCCCACTTTTTATCCATGGGAAAGGGACAGTCATCATCACTGAGGGTCCCAGCAAAAGAGCCAGGAATTACAGAATGGTTTTTGTGGGAAAAGACCATGGAGTTCCAAACCCTTCCACTGTCCCAGGTTGCTCCAAGTCACACAAACCTGGCCTTGGACACTTCCAGGGATCCAGAGGCAGCCACAGCTTCTCTGGGCAACCTGTGCCAGGGCCTCAGCACCAGCAGATTAATTTCTTCCTAACACTTAATCTAATCAAAACCTGCCCTCACTGGGTGCTCAGTAAGAAAAAAGGAAAGACATCTGAACTACAGACACTGAGGGTATGTGAATGGTGGCATCAACCCCCACAGGGCCCTTCCTTCCCGACCTCTAATTGCAATCCTGCTCTGGCAACTGCACCAAGTCTTTAAGAACAATGAAGTTTTTCAGCTGACTTTAAATGCAGTTTGAAACTGGAGGATGGCCAATCATGTAACATTTGCTCCTGCAGCACAGCTGCAGGCAGAGTTTTTCCTGGATGAGTTTTGCCAGCTTCAGCAATTGCCAAAAAAACAAGTTTGAGAGCGATGCCTTTCTGTAAATCACCAAATGTGACTCTGACCTGGAGTTCTCAAGGTGCACCCAAATTTGTTCTCAGGGATTGCAAACTTGTCCCAGCTCCTCAAAGGACCAAAAGGACTGAGTGAAACGGGGAGAAATAGGAGTTTTCAAGGGTCACTTTGCATGAGGTGACCCAGGGAAGAGTGCAGAGCTCAGGACCAAGCCTTGCTCCCTGAACCTGCCCCTGCTGACTCACTGTGGCCCTGGGCAAGTCATTTCAGCTCTCTGCTCATCAGTCTGCAGGTTTCCCACCAAGTTACACCTCCCTGATCTTCCCAGGGCTCAAGTTGCAACTTGGGTAGGATTTAGTTCTGAAGGGAGACAGGAACTTGTGGAATTTCCCCATGAAATGCTCTCCCAGCTCTCCAGGAGCTGAGTGACAGCACTGAGTCCTGGGTGGCCTCATGATTTCACAAGGACAACTTGCACAACAAGTTCAGAAAGGTGTTTTGAGGCATCAGGGCTCAGAACTTTAATCCTACTTCTCCAGGATTAGAAAACTTCCTTGCTAACTGATTTTCCTCCTTTTCTACATTTTTCTCTCCTAGAAACCCTTCAGTGCCCAAAGGTTAAGAAAGAATGAATGAAGAGTTGCTAAATTCACTAATTTGGCAATTCTGTCCCAGCAGCACAGGGACAGGCTGTGTCCAAGCAGGAGCCCTTGGTTTCACAACACTCCAGAGAGGTGTTCAGATACAAAAACCAGAGTTTAAACTGCATTTAACTAAAGGAGACACGATAAATCACTTGATAACCAATTCTTTATCTAAGCTCACACTCACCACAACTTCCCAACTTCATTTTCACAAAGCAAGGTCAGTTGGGAAGAAGCTTTTCAAAATAGAAGACTTTAAAAATAGCTCTTTTTGGACAGTTTCCCCACTTGTGTGCTCAACACCAAGGCTACAAAAATCACTTTATGAGCAAAGCAAAGCAGAGATGCAGAACTCTGAGGCAAAAGCTACAGAGCAGCTCTCCAAGGACAGGAAAAGGAGGTATTTAAGAAGCCACTGGAGCATGAGGGCCAAGTTCATCAGCAAAAGGAAAGCAAAGCATTGCAATGCTGAGTGATTCTTGTGAGACTTCAGACTGATTCTGGGTGCTTCATAAAGAAAGAAATATTCCTCTAGGTACAGCCCAGGGAAAGTGTCCCAAATATTGTCATCCTGAATGATGAAATAAACAGGTTTAGCATTTTATGCTTTCTTTCCTCAAGAAAAAGCCTTTCTTTGGGACCTGAGAGCAAAACTGATCCACTGAGATCCACAAATCCACGGATGGCAACACATCCTTTGACTTTGGTTTTGGGGAAGTTCTCAGCCTTATCAAAGACATTGTTTGCATCACCAACTGGGCCTCAGGAACTTCTTTAAGACACAGAATGGAAACTCTGCTGAGCTTCCAGCATCTGACTGAGCCAAGCATGAACTTACCTGTTTCACCCTGTCCATGGCAGCTGTTCAGCTCAGCCAGAAGCTGGTTGAAGTCATCCTGATGAGCAATCCAGTTGTCCTGTAAACATCACCCACATGAATGCAAGGCAGAAATCTTCAGAATAAGCACAAGTTAAAGAGTCTTAGAAGTAAATTAATTGAATATTTTCAATTATTATTGGTGAGAGGGACCCTGGGAAGCTCCACAGGGGGGGAACACCAACCCCAGCTCCTACAGTCACCCCAAAGTGAAATGAAATTAAAAGGGTTGCCTTGGAAAGTCCTAAACAATCCTGTTTGGTACAGCAGATTTCACTCATATTCCACTCAAATCATTGTGCTTTTGCTGGAATGGGATCCATTCCCAGGGCTCACCTCATGGTTGATGGCAGCTCCCAATCCCAGCACGTCGTTCTTCACCTTAACCCTGATGTGCTCTGGATTTCCTTGCTCCTGAGCCCCGAGACCCTGAGGAGGATTGGAGGGTAAAAAATGTGAGGATTTTACAGCAGCAATCAGAGCTTTTGGACTGGAAGACAGTTCACAAGGAAATACAGCAAGAAATCACCACTTCCTATGGATTTGCCTGTGTGTAGATGAATTCATTCACAGCCATTACCACACAGAGTTTCTTAAATTCACTACTCAAGCCTCCAGCAAAGCATTATAAACACTAAAATAGCAACAACATAAAGTAGTTGGGTGATTAATCAGGAAACCACCTGACATTCCTGAGCAAACCCAAAGAGTTTATAGTTTTTTAAACAAGACACTGCACAAGAAGAACTTGCCTCTCCCCAAAAATGTCTCTGGCACTGGGAAGGGTACACACAATCCAGACCAAATTTACATGGGAGGAGAGCAGGGAGGAGCAGACTGCAGCCAGCAGGACATTCACAACTCCTTCCACCTCATAAGTGGATGAAAATATTGGAGCAAACAACTTTGGGGTTGTTTAATACGAAGCAATATTCAGGTCCAGGGTTATCCTTCTCAACTCTGTAGTCAAGGTTAAAAACTTTAAAAATTTGGCTTTGGGTTTAAAACTTTGTTCCTGGTATTTACCTCCTTTTTTTTTTACAGCATTTTGGGGGTCCAAGGAACAGATCAGAAAAAAAAATCTTAAAACCAGGTGAAAAACTAAAGCAGGTCCTGGAGTTGCTTTAAAGGGCACCAAAAGCAGGGAGAGAATTGAGGGTTTAAAGGCAGCTTAAAACCTTTAACCTGATTTAATGTTCCAACTCCTGCTCCCACTTGGGAATTTGGATTGTCAAAGAATGGAGAGAAACTGGAAAGCAGCAGAGGCACAAACAAGACTTTGTAGCAAAGTGCAGAAAACTACCACTGCTGAAATTCTCTGTGCATTTATGAGGAGAAATCTGAGCTCCCTGGCAGTTTTAGACCCTTCAGCTACACAATTCTCCTTTGGATCCTACCTTTCCTTTGGACCAGCCCATCTTTTCCAGCATCTTCTGGCCAAATTTGGAGTCGTCGTTGCTCCAGGCGCTGTTCCGTGGATCCACAGACCATTTCTGCTTCCTCCTGGCTGCAGCAGGAAGGGAAAATTCCAACAGGCTCCATTGGCATTCCCAGGGAGCTCTGGGTATTCAATCAGATCAAACAAAGCTCTTCATTGCAAAAATAAAACCCACTCCTGGACTTATGCCTGACTATTTGGGGGGTTAATTTTACTAAACAAAAAACTCAGCAACAGTAATAAAAGCCCAGTGAAAATATTAATTATGAATGGGAAGATGCCAAAGTAGGGTTGCTGTCCCTCAGGATGGGCTGCAGTTCAGGGAAGGCTTTAAGGATTAACTTTTAGGTGTAAATTCCATATCTATTCCAATTTTGTTGCACATCTGGCTTCAACATGGAATCTGCAGGGGAGGAGATGATGCTGCTGCTTTCCCAGGTCTGGACAAAATCAATTCTCCAGGTTTCCCTTTAAGCAGAACCCAGAAATTTTAATATTTGCCTTCCTAACAAAAGCCAAATCAAAAATCCCGTGTAAGTGAACAGAGAAAGGGAATGACAGAACACGAAGCAGTGGGATTTCAGCTTTTGGATTTCTCAAAAATGGTTTATGGGGAGACTGAAAAGCTGCCAGAAATTATTGCAGCAGTTGAGAGATCCAAAGGAGAATCAAGGCTCCTTTGTCCTGTGTGGATTCCTGAAGAAACTACAGATTCCCAGCCCCACGTGCTGCCTTTCCCACCAGGAACAGCTTCCTTGAAATCAAGGAAGAGCAGCCAGCCCAGTTAAGCAGCCACTTGAAGTGTGCACCTAAGGCCAGGCAGGAAGAGAACCTAAATAAACAAGACAAACAAAGAATGGGAGACAGGAAGATCACAAACTTCATCAAACACCATGGGAAATGCTGGATCAAAAATGACCAGTTAACCCAAGGCCACACAAAGGCAGGGAGAAGCCAAATCCAACGAGGTGTTTTCAATGTCATCAGGAAGTCATCGTTCCCAAAAAGACAAGATTTGGGATTTGGGCCAGAGGGACTGAATATTACAGGGATGTTTGACTCATGTTTTGCCCAGTTTTGTTTCGTTTTTAAGGAACTGAGACTGTCAGAATTCAAGGTGGGAGATTTTTTTTAACAAACTTCCGACACTTTGAAGCTCCCAACAGTCCCCGAACAGATTTTACAGGGCTGTGAGGGGAATCCAAACTTTGCCTGGTTCAATTCTCTACAGGAAACAACTTATTAACCTCAGAGGTTGGGGCTGCCCCTGGATCTCTGGAAGTGTCCAAGGCCAGGCTGGACAGGGCTTGGAGCACCCTGGGATAGTGGAAGATGTCCCTGCCCATGGAAAAGGGTGGAATGGGATGAGCTTTAAGCTCCCTTCCACCCTAAACCATCCTGGGATTCTGTGTTTATTCCCACCAAGAGCAGCAACTCCACCAAGCCCTGCCTGTGCTGCCAAGAAAAGATGGGGAACCAACACTGTGATTTTAAACTTCCAAACAAACTGGGATTCCCTGATGCCCCATGGAGAACCACAGGGCTGAGCCTGGAGAAGAGGAGGCTCAGGGGGGACCTTGTGGCTCTGCACAACTCCCTGACAGGAGGGGACAGCCAGGGGTGGGGCAGGCTCTTTCTCAGGGGACAAATATGAGAGGAAATGGCCTCAAGCTGTGCCAGGGGAGGTTTAGATTGGACAAGAGGGAAAAAAATTCTTCGTGAAAAAGGTGCTCAGACATTGGCACAGCTGCCCAGGGCAGTGCTGGAGTCCCCATCCTGCAGGGATTTCAAAGCCTTGTGGATGTGGCACTTGGGGACATGGGCAGTGGTGGCCTTGGCAGTGCAGGGGATGGTTGGAATCTGTGATCTTGGAGATCTTCTCCAGCCCCAAAGATTCTGGTTCAAGGACTCCAACAGATCTTGTGCTCCCCAGATGAGCAGCTGCCCTTCTTTTTGATCACTGCTTCAAAAGTGAATTTCTGTGGCTCTTCCTGAACATCTCTCCCTGTGGAGAAGCCCCTGAGATGTTCTGCTCCCACGAGGTTGTTGGTAACAAAGCACAAGGGCACCTGACACAAATATTTCTTGAAATTAAGAGAACTTCCCTTTTCCAGCACTTTCAATCTAAGTATTAAAAATTTCTTAGCTACACTGTGGGATCAATCCTCATGTTTCTGCCAAGTTAACATACTCTGATTTTTTTGGATTATTTTCCTGCATCTAACTAACCCTGTTTAAAAATCATTCTTTCATCTTTAGAGAAGTGTTTAAGAAAGGCAGGAACAGCTCCATGCCATTTACAGAAAACATAAAATCACCTTCCCTTTCCAAACAAACAGGAAAATCCACTAATTAGTCAGTAATTGATCAGAAATGTAAATTTGTTCACTGATGTCTTTAGAGTGGGAGAGGGAACCAGGTACAAGATTCAGCCCCTGATTTAACACCCATTTTCTGGGCTGCTTCACAAATGCCACACACAGTGATGGAACTCTGGGAGAGCAGCACCATCCAGTGGCGAAAATCCTCAGTTCTTTAGGGAATCAGAGAATTACTGAGATTGGAAAATACCTCCAAGATCACAGAGTCCAGCCATCCCCCAGCACTGCCAAGGCCACCATGCCCCATGTCCCCAAGTGCCACATCCACATGACTTTTAACCCCCTCCAGGGATGGGGACTCCAGCACTGCCCTGGGCAGCTGTGCTGGGGTTGGACAACTCAAATTCTTATCTCAGGTATTTGACAACCTGGAAAAGGTCAATTACTACTCTCTTTTCCAAGATTAATTCTATGCCTGGAGCATAGATTATAATTTGTGAAAGTTCCCCTCCAAATCCCTGCTGGGTGCCCAGAGATTGTCTGGGGGCATGGGAAGGACAAGCCTCTGGAGCCAGGCTGGGAGAGCTGGGGGTGCTCACTTGGAGAAGAGAAGGATCCAGGGAGAGCTCAGAGCCCCTTTCAGAGCCTAAAGGGGCTCCAGGAGAGCTGGAGAGGGACTTGGGACAAGGGATGGAGGGACAGGACACAGGGAATGGCTTCCCACTGCCAGAAGGCACGAATAGATGGGATGTTGGGAAGGAATTCCTGGCTGTGAGGATGGTGAGGCCCTGGCACAGGGTGCCCAGAGAAGCTGTGGCTGCCCCTGGATCCCTGGAAGTGTCCAAGGCCAGGTTGGATGGGGCTGGGATAGTGGAAG
>VWYE01006337.1:57098-95404 GCA_013398995.1 Alaudala cheleensis
TTTAAGGTCCCTTCCACCCCAAACCATCCTGGGATTCTGTGATTATTCCCACCAAGAGCAGCAACTCCACCAAGCCCTGCCCGTGCTGCCAAGAAAAGATGGGGAACCAACACTGTGATTTTAAACTTCCAAACAAACTGGGATTCCCTGCTGCCCCATGGAGAAGCACAGGGCTGAGCCTGGAGAAGAGGAGGCTCAGGGGGGACCTTGTGGCTCTGCACAACTCCCTGACAGGAGGGGACAGCCAGGGAGGGTCAGGCTCTTTTCTCAGGGGACAAATATGAGAGGAAATGGCCTCAAGCTGTGCCAGGGGAGGTTTAGATTGGACATGAGGGAAAAAAATTCTTCATGAAAAAGGTGCTCAGACATTGGAACAGCTGCCCAGGGCAGTGCTGGAGTCCCCATCCTGCAGGGATTTCAAAGCCTTGTGGATGTGGCACTTGGGGACATGGGCAGTGGTGGCCTTGGCAGTGCAGGGGATGGTTGGAATCTGTGATCTTGGAGATCTTCTCCAGCCCCAAAGATTCTGGTTCAAGGACTCCAACAGATCTTGTGCTCCCCAGATGAGCAGCTGCCCTTCTTTTTGATCACTGCTTCAAAAGTGAATTTCTGTGGCTCTTCCTGAACATCTCTCCCTGTGGAGAAGCCCCTGAGATGTTCTGCTCCCACGAGGTTGTTGGTAACAAAGCACAAGGGCACCTGACACAAATATTTCTTGAAATTAAGAGAACTTCCCTTTTCCAGCACTTTCAATCTAAGTATTAAAAATTTCTTAGCTACACTGTGGGATCAATCCTCATGTTTCTGCCAGGTTAACATACTCTGATTTTTTTGGATTATTTTCCTGCATCTAACTAACCCTGTTTAAAAACCATTCTTTCATCTTTAGAGAAGTGTTTAAGAAAGGCAGGAACAGCTCCATGCCATTTACAGAAAACATAAAATCACCTTCCCTTTCCAAACAAACAGGAAAATCCACTAATTAGTCAGTAATTGATCAGAAATGTAAATTTGTTCACTGATGTCTTTAGAGTGGGAGAGGGAACCAGGTACAAGATTCAGCCCCTGATTTAACACCCATTTTCTGGGCTGCTTCACAAATGCCACACACAGTGATGGAACTCTGGGAGAGCAGCACCATCCAGTGGTGAAAATCCTCAGTTCTTTAGGGAATCACTGAGATTAGAAAATACCTCCAAGATCACAGAGTCCAGCCATCCCCCAGCACTGCCAAGGCCACCACTGCCCCGTGTTCCCAAGTGCCACATCCACATGACTTTTAACCCCCTCCAGGGATGGGGACTCCAGCACTGCCCTGGGCAGCTGTGCCAGGGCTGGAAAACTCAAATTCTTCACTCAGGTATTCAACAACCTGGAAAAGATCAATTACTAATCTCTTTTCCAAGATGAATTCTATGCCTGGAGCACGTTTTTAATTATAATTTGTGAAAGTTCCCATCCAAATCCCTGCTGGGTGCTCAGAGATTGTCTGGGGGCATGGGAAGGACAAGGCTCTGGAGCCAGGCTGGGAGAGCTGGGGGTGCTCACCTGGAGAAGAGAAGGATCCAGGGAGAGCTCAGAGCCCCTTCCAGAGCGTAAAGGGGCTCCAGNCGAATAGATGGGATGTTGGGAAGGAATTCCTGGCTGTGAGGATGGTGAGGCCCTGGCACAGGGTGCCCAGAGAAGCTGTGGCTGCCCCTGGATCCCTGGAAGTGTCCAAGGCCAGGTTGGATGGGGCTGGGATAGTGGAAGGTGTCCCTGCCCATGGCAGGAGGTGGGACTGGATGACGTTTAAGGTCCCTTCCACTCCAAATGAGTCTATCATTGACATGCCCAATTAAAGTAATTAACAAATTCTGAAAAAAAATGATACCAAAGTTTACACCGAAAATGCCTCAAAAATTCCATGTGCAAATGCAGATTTGTGTTCCTCAAATCACATCTTTATTTCCCACTGTAAACCATATTTAATTGTATTGTTAATTGTATTGTCCATATTTCCTGCAGCCCAGCAAATGAATTCACCACACCCTGAGCNTCATTGACATGCCCAATTAAAGTAATTAACAAATTCTGAAAAAAATGATACCAAAGTTTACACCGAAAATGCCTCAAAAATTCCATGTGCAAATGCAGATTTGTGTTCCTCAAATCACATCTTTATTTCCCACTGTAAACCATATCTGTTAATTGTATTGTCCATATTTCCTGCAGCCCAGCAAATGAATTCACCACACCCTGAGCTCTTGGTCAAGGGTGTCCTGTCACAAACGAGGAGCTCAAGCTCTCAATCACCTCAGAGATAAGAGTGAAGCTCTTTGTTTCCAATATCAGGGAAAAACTAAAAATTCACAGAATCATGGAATATCCTAAGCTGGAAGGGACCCACCAGGATCATCCAGTCCAACTCCTGGCCCTGCACAGACACCCCAAAAATCCCTCCCTGAGACTGGTGTTCAAACCCTCCTGGAGCTCTGGCAGCCTTGGGGCTGTGTCCAATCCCTGGGGAGCCTGTTCAGCTCTGTTCAACACCCTCTGGGGAAGAACCTTTCCCTGATATCCATCCCAAATTCCCCTGGCACAGCTCCAGCCATCCCTGGGTCCTGTCCCTGTCACAAAGCAGAGATCAGAGCTGTCCCTGAGGAGAAGCTGCAGCCCCCAGTGAGGTCTGACCTCAGTCCCCTCCAGCTGAACAAACCCAGAGCCCTCAGTCACTCCTCGTGTGGCCCCTCCAGACCCTTCCCCACCTCCAAATCCCCCTCTGGAGGGTCTCCAAAAGCTGGAGATTGGCACAGGCTGAGCTCAGCTCCAGCACTGCCCCAGGAATGACCCAAGCACTGAATCCAGCACCAAAACCTGGCCCTGCCACATCCCCTGGCTGTCCCCTGGGCTGGAGGTGTCCCCCCTCAAACACATGGCCAGGGATGGCCCCGAGCCACTGACAGGACGAGCTGTCCCTAAAGGTGTCCAAGGGACATTCCTGCTGCTCCTGCCCTGCCTGGGACACGACAGACCCCACAAAGAACCCCCCTGCACCCCCTTCTCCTGCACCAATGTCCCCCTGGAATCCCTTTCCCGGCCATCCCAGCCTGCAGACCCCACCTTTTCCTTAATCCTGGCACCCTCTGGATGCCGCTTCCTGCCTTCCCCAGACCCTCCGTTTTTCACCCCCAGGGACCCTTGAAGCCCTTTCTCGGCCTCAGCTCAGGTCTCCCAGCCCCCTTTTCCTTGATCCTGGGATCCCCCACACCCCAATTCCTGCCTTTCTCAGACCGGAACCCCCTCGGTTCTTCAAACGTCGGGGACCTCCTGAGCCCCTTTTGCCGCCCCTGGGTCTCCCAGACCCCCCGTTTTGCCAGACACTGGGGGACCCCCATTCCTGCCTTTCCCAGCCCCCGGTCCTTCAACACCGGGAGCCCCATGAACCCTTTTCCCGGCTATCCCGCGGTCTCCCCACCCCATAACCCCCCTTCCCCTGACACAACGAGCCCCATTTCCTGGACAGAGGGACCCTTCATCCCACCTCTCCCAGTCCCTGCACCTCCCTTCCCTTAATCCTGGAACTCCCTTCCCCAGCACCGGAACGCCCCGAACCCCTTGATCCGGCCCCGGGAGCCATCGGGAGGGGCAGCGCGGCCCGGCCCCCTCAGGCAGGGCTGCGGGGAGGGTCTGAGGCCGCTCCCGGGGCACCGGCTCGTCCCCATTCCCGCGGCATTCCCGCGGCATTCCCGCCGGGATCGGCACTCACGCTCCGCCAGCATCGCCATCTTGGGGGCCTCCCTCCATGCACGGGGACTTTCGTGACCGCGGGCGCATTGAAAGGGCGGCCTGAGCAGCGCCTGATTAAAAACGTTTTAAAACAGGCGAGCGCGGCGGCCACCAAAGTACAAATTTAGGAAAAAATGAAGTTTGCAAATTTGCTAATAATTCTAACAAATCTCTCAAAGCGCGTCTCGGTTGTGTATCGGCTGTTTCGGAGCCGGGGGAAGGGGATGAGCAGCGCTCGCTGTCTGTGGTTGGAAATAAGGGGCTCTGGCAGGGGGAATATTCCAGGGAATTTCAGGTGTGGATGTCCCTGTGTTATAAACGACAATATAGTATTGGCTTTTGCTTTAATGTATTAGCTTTGGAATAATAATAATAATAATAATAATAATAATAATAATAATAATAATAATAATAATAATTATTATTATTATTATTATTATTATTATTTTTATTATTATTATTATTATTATTNTTATTATTATTATTATTATTATTATTATTAAATATAATACAATTTCTATTTTACCTTCTTTTTTAGTATAGTACAAGCTGTCACTTTATCTATGCACTGCATAGCTTATATAAATAATAGTGTAATAAATATATATTATATCTTAGGTTGTAGCATAATATTAAAATAGAGGCGATGTGATGTTAAGATGTTTTTATGTAACTAACTGAGAAAATAGTAAAGATAATTATGTGATTCCTCACGTTTGTAGATTATCATGTCTCGATGATGAGATAACAGTGACAGAAATCAAAACCCCCGGAAAGAAGAATTTATTGACTCTCCTTATCAGGGAGTGTAAAAACAGCAAGTGGAACCAGAAGAAGAAATAAAATATATTAGTTTAATCTGCAAGATGGTATGAAGATAAGCCAAAGGTTAAAACCAAGCAAAAGAACATCTAAACACAAAGAAATGTTTGAATAATGTGTAACTCTCATGAATATGCATGAAACCCATGGAATGTAACTATATATAGGAACATAAGATAACTGTGTGCTCTTGGCATATTGCCAAACACCCCAGCTCTAGATACTGTCTTTTTTCATCCCTTTTAAAAATTCTAAAGAGTAAAGTTTGTCTTTCACACCTGTATTTCCCCAAATCTGGCTGTTGTGAGAGGGAATTGGGGAGGGATACACAGAGGCATCTTGAGAAACATCCCCTTCCTGCCTTTCTGTGTGTGTGGGGGGAAATATTTTTTCCTTTCTGCTACAAATGGTATTTGAGGGGTGAAGCAACCCCTCTGATGAGTTGCTGAATTAAAGCACTTCTATACAGGAGGCTTTTTTGTAGTTATGTTCTTGAATCTTTGGTCTTCTGTATTTTCTGGATTTTTTTTTAGTGCCTCTTCAGTTCTTTTATTTGAAGAACAGCACCCAAAATATGACTGAGTTCTTCAGGCAGCTTCCTCTGGCTCCTGTCTGCCTACATTTTGCATCTGAGTGCAATATTTTGTTCTTGAACATCCCTTCTATAGGAGTGCTGTGTAGAGGTTTTATATTCTGTGTTTGTGGGATGTGTAAATTCTTTCACCCTTTACCTACTGAATCAGTATTTATGTCTTTCCATGTTGTTGGGCTGTTCTGAATTGAGGATATTTAGTGTTTCTCCTTCTCTTTCCCAGCTGGAGTCACCTCAAGTGTCCCAGGTGTCCTCAGTACCTTGAGTGAGACTGATAATGGGAGGGTTGAGCCCAGAATCCCAGGATGGATCAGGTTGGATGGGGCTCGGATCAACCTGGGATAGTGGAAGGTGTCCTTGACCAGCAGTTCCTGGAGGACAAAGAAGGCCAAAGGGATCCAGAGGTGCTCCAGGAGAGCATTTCCAGCAGGTTGAAGGGGGCACAGGGGCTCCTCTAGTGCCACCTCCCTACTCCAGCAGGGTTATCCAAGAGCAAAGGGTGCAGGATTGTGTCCAGATCATTCTGAAATATCTCCAGTGAGGAGACCCCAGACCCTCTCTGGTCTCTGTTCAGTGCTTGGTCACTGCACAGGGAAGTTCTGCCTCCTGTCCAGGTGGAACTCGCTGGGATCAGTCCCTGCCCGTTCCTCTGGTGCCATTGCTGAGCCCCCTGGAGCAGAGCCTGGGCCCTGCTCTGACCCTCCCTGCACACAGGGACACTCAGGGATGAGGTTAAACCTCTCATTTATCTCCTCTCAAGGCTGAACAGCCCCAGCTCCTTCAGCCTGTCCTGGCCAGGGACATACTCCAGGCCCTTCTTTCATCTTGTCACCCTGTCTGGACCCACTACAGGAGCTCCGTGTCCCTCCTGTCCTGAGGAGCCCAGAGCTGGACACAGCACCCCAGATGTGCCTCACAGGGCTGAGCAGAGGGGCAGGATCACTCCCTGACCTGCTGGAAATGCTCTTCCCGGTGCACCCCTGGATCCCTTTGGCTTTCTTGGCCCCCAGGGCACTGCTGGTCAAGGACACCTTCCACTGTCCCAGGTTGCTCCAAGCCCCATCCAACCTGGCCTTGGACACTTCCAGGGATGGAACAGCCACAGCTTCTCTAAGAAATCTCTGTCAGGGCCTTCCCACCCTCAAAGCCAGGAATTGCTTCCCAATATCCCATCTATCCCTGCCCTCTGGCAGTGGGAAGTCATTCCCTGTGTCCTGTCCCTCGATCCCTTTGTCCCAAGTCTCTCTCCAGCTCTCCTGTAGACTCCCTTCAGGTCGCAATTAGTTTACCCCAAAGCTTCTCCGTGCTGAACAAGGCAAATTCCCTCAGCCTTTCCTCACAGGAGAGGATCAGGACAGATTTCCCACTGCTCGCTCTCCATCCATCCTCCCATCTGGATGGCAGCTGGGTTACAGCTCCCCTGGCTCAGCTTTTCCCACTGCTTTGCCTCTGTGCCTTTGGATTTATGTTGCAGCTCCCTGTTTGCTTTGGGAACACTGTGCAAGACACTTTTTATGTTTGTCTTTTTTTTCATAGACAAAGCAAACAAACATTAAATCTGTGTCTGTTCCTCTCTAGGACCCCTTCTGTCTGTCAGCAAAGTTGTATTGATAGGCTGGAGCTTGATCCTGGCAAATCTCTACATTTATAATTAGCTTGGTGATTTATTTTTAATAGTTCATTTTCAGGTCCTATGAAACTGCCTGCTCTGGCTGCCCCACTTCCTCCTTTAAACAAAGGTATTGAACTGGTCCTTTTTTTGCTTTCCTGAGGCTGTATCCCACTGCCAGGAATTCTCACAGGGCTTGTTCTCCCCAGATTTTATGGCCAGTTCTCTGCACTTTGAGGTGACATTCATCAGGCTGGACTGATGGGAGAACAAATAAACACTGCCCAGACCCTCACTACGTGGCACAGGAGATATTTTCCTGTTCAAAAGTTTCCCTTAATGCTTTTCTCCAGGAGGAAATCCTTGGAGATCAGAATCAACCATTGAAGAACCTTCTTTCTGTTTTCATAAATCCACACAGGATCATGGAATCACGGAATTGTTAAGGTTGGAAAAGGCCTCCAAGATCACTGAGTCCGTCCTGTGACAAATCCCCACCTTGGCACCAGCCCAGAGCTCTGAGTGCCACATCCAGTCATTCCTGGGATACCTCCAGGGATGGGGACTCCAAACCTCCCTGGGAAGCCCCTTCCAATGCCTTTCCATGGAGAAATTCCTCCTGGTGTCCAACCTAACCCTCCCCTGGCACAGTTTGTGACCGTTTCCCCTTATCCTGTCCCTGTTCCCTGAGAGCAGAGGCCAAACCCCCCTGCCTGTCCCCTCCTGTCAGGGAGTTGTGCAGAGCCACAAGGTCCCCCCTGAGCCTCCTTTTCTCCAGGCTGAGCCCCTTTCCCAGCTCCCTCAGCTTCTCCTGGTGCTCCAGCCCCTTCCCCAGCTCTGTCACCCCATCTGCTTTCCAGTGCTCACAGGTCACTCAGCAGCATCCTCATAGAATCCTTCAGGTTGGAAAAACCTTCCAAATCCAACCATTCCCTCAGGCCACCACTGCCCCATGTCCCCAAGTGCCACATGCATACAGCTTTGAAATCTTTCCAGGGGTGGGGACTCCAGCCCTGCCCTGGGCAGCCCCTTCCAATGTTTGATCACCCTTTCAATGAAGAATTTTTCCCTCTAATATCCAATCTAAACCTCCTCTGGCACAACTTCAGGCCATTTCCTCCTCCTTTCAGGGAATTATTGGAAATCTCCTCTTCCCCTTCCACCACCACCCAGGCATTCTCTGTAGTGGCCACTCTTTGCTGTCATCTGGATCTGAAATAAAAGAATTTATCCCTCCCTTATCCTTGTCCCTGTGATTCCTGCTCCAAGTGTCCTTCCTGGCAGTAGCAGCCATTTCCATGAATTCCACCTCCAAGATCTCTTTTACATTAATGAAATCGCTCTGTCACCCATGAGTCGAGTGTTTGGATGGTCACTCATGTGATTTATTTCACACCAGCCGAATTCTGCTCTGGTTTTAATTTTGGAGAGGTTTAAATCTCCTGGCTGAGAGCTGCGTGTGGTATTCGATGGCTCCAATAGGGAGCAGCATTCCCCACGTTTGGAACAGCTCCGCTGTGCTATGAAGACATCACTGGAGGTGGAAAATGTGAAGTAATTTCTGTTAAAGGATGCCTTGAGGTTGAGATTTTTCTCTTGTTTGGTTTTGAAACTCAATATTCGGCTGCATCAGAGCACTTCTGCCTCCAGAGCTCTCACTCCCGGCTGGCAAAGAATCACCACTCAAAACACAAAGGAGGCTGTACTTGATTTAATTATTATTTAATATTTGCTTAACGGGAAGCTTGAGGTCGAGGCCCAAATTATCCGACACAGTTCTTGCAAATTAGGAGTTTATAAAACAATTAAGTCCACGGCTCTGCATAGGGGCAGTGGAATCAGGCAGAGGAAAGGTTCCATTCAGGGGCGATGTGTGTTTCCCAATTACATTCCTGACTAAAAGCTGGTGTGACAGGAAAGAAAAATATATGAATGCTTGAATATATATTTTCTGCTGTGGATGAGTCCAGCCCTCTAAGAAAACAGCCTAAAATCCCGTTTCCAGTGTGCTTGGGGAGGTTGAGATGTGGCTCTGCTCTGGAATGCAAAGGGATGAAGCTGCCTGCTGGTCATTCCATTCGGAGTTCTCCAGAGATTCCTCCCAGGGGTCTTCCTGGGAAAGAGGGGTTTCCCGAGAGCCAGCCCCTCAAGGATCACCCAGGGCTCGGAGCCTGAGCGGGGAATTTTCCTCCCAGCACGTCCTTATCGATTGCTGTCAGCTCCAGAGACCCTTCAGGCTTTGGGGAACTCCTTTGGTGCCACTCCCAGGCTGAGCTGGGATGGAAAGATCCAGCTGGGATGGACAGAGGCAGCAACAAGGGAATTGAAACAGCGGGGAAGTGCAGGAGGGCTGGAGACACATCTGAGCCTAAAACTCACCTTGCCGACCCCTTTCCACCCGGAGGAGACCCTTGGAAGGAGAGAATGACATTTCCCAGCCAAGGAGCAGCTCCGTGCCCTGCGGAATTCCAATGCCCCATAAACCAGGGAGATGTGAGGAGGGAGAGACAGGCAGGAAAATAAAAGTTTGGGGGGAAAAGGTGGAGGAAAGAGAGAAAACAAATCGGATGTGAGTCCCGGCTGTGCAGCAAGTCCTTTTGTGAGGCAAATCAGCCTCTGTTGCGCGATAAATGGCCCGAGGCCAGGCTGGAAATGCTTATTGAGGGAGTCCTGGGAGAGGTGTGATGGAAGCACTAGGGACAAGGGCTGCCTGGAGACCTTAAAGCGACGAGACAGCTTTGATTTGGGACGCTGATTCGAGGGAGCACACGGATTAGAGGTGAGCTCTGGTGGGAGAAGCCGCCCATCAAGCGCCAGGCAGGGGAGCAGGAGATGAACGCCGTGTGACCCGCGGAGCAAAGGATGTCACAACGAGTGCCCGCGGCCAGGAGACGAGGGGATCAAAGAACAGCTACTGGGGCACTGAGGAGCACGAACAGGCTCGGGGAGAGGGGATTTCTGTTCCTGGAAGTGCTGCCAGCACAGAGCTCGGCAGTGCTGGGCTGGGAACGCTGGAGGGAATGTGGCAAAAGAGGCAGCAGAGAGGAATTCTGATGATTTTCTGTGGGAATCCAGAGTATCTCTCTGGTTCTCCTGATGAGCAGGAGTCTGGACAGGGGGGTGAATCCTCCCTGGCCTGTGCCAGAAACAGTGGAGATTTTAGGTCTCAGCCCATGGAAAAAGCACTGTCAGGGTTGTCTGAGGATTTGGAGATCGCAAGGGTTTGATTTGTGTGATTTTATTATATCACTGGGTGTGTAGATATTAGTTTTAGATTTCTCTATATTTTTAATATTGGGCAAAGATGGAAGCAGGAGAGCACATGTTCCTGTCTTTCTCTTCCTCTTCCTTCTTTGCAAAGGGCTGTGGGTTTTTAGGATTGGTAAAGGTAAAATTTCACTGCATGACATGGGTTTTAGTTATTGGGTTTTAGAGGAAAACAATGTAGACGTAAAAAGGGGTATAAAAATTAAGGACTTGTTCCTGCCGGGGGGGAAACCATTTTTCCAGCTGCTTGTGAACTTCACGCTGGACAGAAAGAACTGAGAGATAAGATTTGTAAAATAAACATCTTCCAACTGCAATCCAGACGTTCTCCAATTCCTTCTTTGAAGCATGGGCAGGTGAGAAGAAAAATGTACACTGCCGGGGTTAATCCCAGAAGGGTTAACTCCGACAATTTTCCTTCTGTTCCATGAGTGCGGTGTGTTTAAATTCTTATTGCTGCTCTCGTTATTTCATCAGCCTGGGCTTTACGGGAGCATGGAAACATGGAATGGTTTGGATTGGATCTGGAAGCTCATCTCATTCCATCCCCTGCCATGGGCAGGGACACCTTCCATGATCCCAGGTTGCTCCAAGCCCTGTCCAACCTGGCCTTGGTCTCACCTTGGTGTAGGTGAGGTGGAGGAAAGCCCAGAAGAAGCAATGACAGGAGACTGAAGGCTTTGCAGATTTCTTGTTTTCAGTTTTTTGTGAAATCTGGAGCGAATTTGATGGTGAGGGTTTGGGAGTAGGAAGAAAATGGATGTATCCACTTGGAGGTTTGTGACTCAGGGAAAGCTGAGCCTGGAAATTTTGAGAATTTGTCATGTAACAGCCTTTGAATCAGTGATGATCCTACTGTGAGGGAGGGTGGTGGAGTTCAGGGAATCGTGGAGGAGCCACTTTGCCTCCAGTCCCTGGGAAAACCCTGCGGAAGTTCTTCCATAAATGGTTCAATATTTGTGCACTGGAGGACAACAGAGTGATGAAAACAGATCTGAATAATCCACTGAGGACAATCCTCCAAACCAACTCCATTTTTATCTCTGACCATGACGCTGGTGTTGGTGACTGAGGGTCAAAAGGGAGCAAAACTTTTCATCTGGGCACCAGCTGAGATGGGAAAATGGGAATGACCAAGAGGCACCAACACTGGGGGGAAATAAAAAATGAGGAAGGAGTAAAGCTTAGAAAACAAGTGAAATGAGAACCTTTAGTAAAAATCTGGTTTAAAAGAACCAATTCCTTTCTGGACCCATTACCTGTGATGGAAAAGGATAATTGCTCCCAGTCTTGGAGCTGGAAAAGCCCCACAGCTGTAACAACGTGTCCATATCCAGGCACTGAACTCCAGGAAACCAGGGATGAACCAGGCATGGAGCAGACAGGAGAGCAAGGGACACAAACAGATGATTGAAAGAGGTGATCTGAGGAAGAGCTTGGATGAACTGGGTTTTTTTTGGNGTAAAAATCTGGTTTAAAAGAACCAATTCCTTTCTGGACCCATTACCTGTGATGGAAAAGGATAATTGCTCCCAGTCTTGGAGCTGGAAAAGCCCCACAGCTGTAACAACGTGTCCATATCCAGGCACTGAACTCCAGGAAACCAGGGATGAACCAGGCATGGAGCAGACAGGAGAGCAAGGGACACAAACAGATGATTGAAAGAGGTGATCTGAGGAAGAGCTTGGATGAACTGGGTTTTTTTTGGTCCAGAAATGAAAAGCACACAGGAGCTGCAGCAGTGCAGGCTGCTAGGGGTGGATTGGTTTCCATCAGGAATCAACATAACTGAGCATGTTGGAGAACAGGCAGGGTGCAGAACACCTGGGAATGGCTAAGGGGTGCTGGGATTGTCTTTGATGGTCACATTTGTCATGGATGGACTGTTTGACCTGACCACAGAATGGGGAAGGTGGCTGCCCAAAGGCTCCTCCAGCTCCTCCAGCTCTCCAGATTTTATCACTTCATGAGTTAATTCAGGAAGCCCTCTGGGAAGGCATCTTCCCTCAGGCCTGATGCAATGTCTTAACCTCAAAACCAACCCTTGTGCTAATTGCTCCTCTGTAAAGTGCAGCTCACTCTGCAAAATAAAGTGTCCCATTTAATCCCATGGATCACTCACTTGCTTTGCTCAAACTGGAATGGGAAAGGAAAAAAAAAAAAGGATTTCCTGCAGATGCTGGTTCAGATTTCAAAATTAATCCTCTTCCACCATCGTTATGTTCTTTTTCTGAGAAGCAACTGGGCAGCAAATTTCATTTGCACAAGACATTTGTTTCCAGGGGTTCGAGTGTTATTTACCATACACGTGAGATAAGAAGAAAATGACACTTTTGCAGATGCAGGAATCACTCCTCTGGTCATGAAGCACAAAAAGAAACATTGAGCAGCACAAAAGCAATGCCAATGTCTCACTTCAACAAGACCCACAGAAAACATCAGGAAGAAACTGGTAAAATTTAACAAAACACCCCTGCCCCAGATATCTTTCTCAGTTTTTTGGTTTTTTTTTTTTTGGATTTGCATATGGTTGCAAGGAAAGTTCACTGCTTTCCACGAGGAGGAGGAAATGCCAGGCCCAGCAGAGCGTGTTTGATATATTATTCATAAGGAATTATGTGCTGAAGACTTGTCAGGATCCGGCAGCAGCAAACAGAGGTCAGCAGTGAGGAAAGCAAATAGACCTGCAACGGGTTTGGAAAGTGTTTTTAATGCAGCCAATTTCCAGCCCGTTTTATTCATTAGCCCTGCTTGTCTGGGATGTTCTCATGGCAGGACGGAGGCTCCTTCTGAAGATTTCAGAACCAGCAGTTCTGCTGGCAGTCCCAGCAGGGCTCAGCTTTGTAAACACAGCAAATTAGATTTAGTGCTTTTGAACAGAAATAAAGAGGGAAGCCCACAAGGACACTGCTCACTTTTCAAAGTGGAGCTGCACTTTCAAGGCTGACCCAGTACTGTCATTTCGGGGCTGTTTGAGCAACCACTGGAAAATAAAAGAGCACTAAAAATAGCCAAGATGGGCTCATTAGCTCTTTAATTACGCGTTGGTTTTCTTTTCTCTCATCTACACTTTGTCCTGTGAGCTCCCCATTGGCAGTGGCCGGGGAATGCCAGGCCTGGGGACATTGATGTCATCCACTGCCAGTCCCTGTCCCTGTCCTTACCTTTTCCACAGGCTGGAAGAACAGGATTCCCTTGTGAAGCCCATGGTAGCAAAAGGATCAAGGAATGATGCTGAGAAACTTGGAACTGTTCATAATGGAGAAGAGAAAATTTCAGGGAGACCTCAGAGCTTCTTCCAGTGCCTAAAGGAGGTGGAGAGGGACTTGGGACAAGGGATGGAGGGACAGGACACAGGGAATGGCTTCCCACTGCCAGAGGGCAGGGATGGATGGGATATTGGGAAGGAATTGTTCCCTGTAGAGCAGGAGCTGAGCTGGAGCTTTCCTTTGCTCCCCCATCGTGGAGTCAACAAGCCAAGGAATTTATTGTGGAACACTTATCCCACAGACACTTCCAAACCCACGGCTGAAGGAAGCAGCAGCACCACCAGTGCTTGTAAATTGTTTGTTCAAGGTTCTCTGGAGCACTTGGGAAAGGGCTCAGCTTGGGAAGGAAATCTCCACTGCAGCGCTCAGGTCCCGGCTTGTTCTGGCGAGAGAGAGATTCACAAACAGGTGAGAAGCACATGCACACATGGCCAGAGGTTTTGTAAATTGTAGGCAGAGAACTGGAAAGATCAGTTCAATCTATTGAGGGGTACCCCTGACAAACCCTGCAGCAGTGTCCCCTTTGGTGGTGGCACTCAGCTGCTGCCACAGGGCACAAAAACCAGCGCCACAGCAGTCCTGCTGAATCATATCCAACCCCTTCTCCAGCTCCACTTGGGAATGCTCAGCTCCCTCCCACAGAACCTCCCCAGTGTCTGCTTATCCTACTAGGAGGAAGCTGCTCCTGCTGCCTCATCCCCACACTTCTTTTCAACCCTTTTCTTGCTCATTTTTCACCCATTTCTTTGTCCTGACTCCTTTGTTTTCTGGACCCAGTTTGGTTGGGGCCACGCTGACCCTTTCCATGAGCTTTCCTACAGAACCAAGGACTGGGGAACATTCCAGGAAATTCCCACTGAATACCTGGTCTAGGTGCAGGCAGCTGCCACCTACCTGGTGCTGTGACATGGCAGGAGGTCACTCCTCAGGCAGGTGAGGGACAGCACAAAAACCAGCCAGGCTGTTCCTTTCCCTCCAGTTGTCCTCTCCAGAAGCTGTTTGTTAGCAGCAAATCAGGGAAAATTATTAGGGAAAATGCTAAAAGGGAAGGTGGCAGATGGATGAAAGGGAACAGGGAGCCTGTTCTGTCAGAAGGTTGTCCTGGGATGGGTGTTAGCAGGAGAGAAGTAATTGCTGTGTGAAGTGATCTCTTCAATTGTTTTTTTTCCTCACCCTAATGGGTGAAAGATGGTTTTTCCAGGATTGCTGCTCTGCTCTGGTCCTGGTGCAGGTTGAAATCCCTTGGAATTCTTCTCTTGGCATTTATTTCTTCCTCCCTTCCCTCCCTTCCCTCCTTTCCCTCCCTTCCTCATGGGGTTCCTGGTTGTTTCTTCCAGATCTCAGGTTCCTTCTCAAATTCTCCCACTGTCCCAGGAGCTCTTCAGCCTCATCCCTGTATCCTACGCCTCTTCTCTCCCTTTTCCTCCATGTCCCAGCCTCAAAGACCTGACTGCAAGAGCCTTTGCCTGAGGTTTGTGGCCCAGAGTTGCCATTTTATATGGAAAATGCAGGAATCTCGCTGCTTCTGACACATCTGGGGAGTTGAGGGGATTGAGGGGTAGGAATTTTTAATTCAGGGCTGATCCCTCAGCCACTCCTGGTGCTCCAGATCCTTCCCCAGCTCCATTCCCTCCCCTGGACACGCTCCAGCCCCTCAGTGTTTTCCTTGTTGGGAGGGTCCCAGAGCTGTCCCCGGCACTGGAGGTGCCCCAGCAGTGCCAGCACAGGGGACAGGCACTGCCCTGGCCCTGCTGCCACCCCAGAGCTGGGACAACCCAGGTGCCATTGGCCTCTTGCCCACCCTTTTCTCCTTCCTTTCCCATTCAACATCTCCCAGACTCTGGCAGTGTCCTGAATTCCAGGTGCTGCCCAGAGCGCCTGGGAAGCACAAGGACGTTTGGTTTGAGCTCCTGTTGTGTGTGAGACACCTCCTTTCCCACTCTGTGTTCTTTGATATGCAATGAAACACTGAGCCTTCACAGCTCTGGGGTCCTGCCTGCAGCAAACTGGGACAGTTGGGGGCACAAAAAGCTCTTTTAGGGAGTTTTTGGAGATGAAGCTGATAACTTTTTGGAGCAAATTGCCAAGATTTTGGGACATCACTGTACCAGAAGTCCTCTTTCCCAATCACCTCCCAGGATCAGGTATTTTACAATGGAACTGGCAAATCTGATGAGGAACTTTCCTGGAGTCTGTACTGGGCATTAATATAGGGGTTGGGGCAATTTTGAGTCCGTATTTCCACTGCTGCAAAAACCCCCACCAGAGGGAAGAGAGCAGCAGTTTCTTGAGGGGAACAGCTTTGTACTTCAGCCATGGAGAATGTGATCTGCTTTTCCTGATAATCCCCAAAAACTGCCAGCAGAAATCAGCATCCACAGGGGCTCTGCAATGAATGTCCCCCCTCCCTTGTTGTTGTGTGCTTTGGTCCTCACTACTTGTATCTGCAGCAAGAAATTAAACAAATGATGGTTTCCAAGCACACTCCTGAGCACAGTTTTGGGCCAGGTCACCTGAAAATGTCCCAAATGATCCTTGGACTTGCCTCAGGAGTTAAAACAGACCATTCCCAATAGGTGGTTTGGATGTGACACCCTCCCCCACCCCTGAAGTTTGGGGACCTGGCCAGAGGTGCCTCAGATCCCTGGGGGGAATCAGCATTTCCTTTGTGGTCACAAAAGGGTTTTCTCTTAATGTGTTATCAACCTCCAGCACCAAGAGAGAGCCCTCAGCAGCAGGTTTGTGTCCTCACAAGCAGCATGTCCTGGGTGCCTGTGGACAAGAGTTACCAGGGCATGGCCTGACATTACCAGGTGTGAGGGAGAACAAACGGCACAGACTGCTCAAGACTTGGGTTTTCCCTCTGGAGTGATGGATTGAGGGGATCAGTCATCATCAAATGTGTATTTGGGTTCAGGAGTGGCCTGGGACAGGGACTCAACAGGAGGCACAAACTGAGGCCAGAAAACTGGAGCAGAAAATCATGGAACGGTTTGGATTGGAAGGAACTCCAAAGATTGTCTTATTCCAACCTCCTCCATGGACAAGGACACCTTCCATTATTCCAGGTTGCTCCAAGCCCTGTCCAACCTGGCCTTGGACACTTCCAGGGATCCAGGGGCAGCCACAGCTTCTCTGGGCCCATGTGCCAGGGCCTCCCCATCCTCACAGGGAAGAATCCCTTTCCAACATCCCATCTAACCTAAATCTCTCCTCTTTTAGTTTACAAACATTCCTGCTTGTCCAATCACCATCTCTCTGTGTAATAAGTTGTTCTTCCTCTTTTTTACAATTCCCTTTTAATTACCACTAAGTGGAGTTGCCCTGGACCCTTCTCTTCTCCATGTGAGCACACCCAGCTCTCCCAGCCTGGCTCTGGAACAGAGGGGCTCCAGCCCTTGAAGCATCTCCGTGGCCTCCTCTGGACTCTCTCCAGCAGCTCCACATCCTCCTGATGCTGGCCTGAGGGCTGGAGGCAGCTCTGCAGGTGGGGTCTCACCTGAGCAGGGCAGAGGGGCAGAATCCCCCCCTCCCCTGCTGCCCCAGCACTTGGGGGGGTTTCAGGGATGGGTCATGTCCAGCTCTCACCCACCAGCACCCCCAAACCCTTCTGCCAGGGCTGCCCTCAGTGAGTTCCTTTCCCAGTCTGTGCTGGGATGTCTGGGATTGCACCACCAAAGCAGAGAAGCCCCAGCACAGCTCGTGGGCAGCAGTAGAGATTAATCCCAGTGTGTGTGAGGGCTTTGTGCACCTCCCTGGGCAGGGGCTGGAGGAGCAGCGGGGGACAAAGGAGGTGAATGAAGAAAATAGGGAACAGGATGTGGTTTTTTTGTGAATTTGGTGGAGGAGAGGGTCAATCCTTATTTAGGGATGGAGTGAGTGGGGATGAGGAGGGCCAGGACACGTGTCAGACACCCTCAGTCCCTGTGGGAGTGGCTCAGTGCTGGGGCCTCGGTGCAGGGACTCCACCTCTGCCAGGGGGTGGAAAAGGGACAGGGGGGGTGATGGTGGTGTNAAAAGTTCCTTTTACTATTATATTTATTTTATAGTTTTCCTATTAAATTGTATTTCTGACTTAGTCTCTCACTGGTTTTGCTTTCAAACCAGTACATGGTGCCATTCCCAGTCTGGGGACTCCACAGGGTGTCACATCACCCAGAGCCAGCAGCAGGCAGTTGGATTTCCAGCTGCATGTGAGTCACTCTAACCCTGGACCCTTCCTCATACCCAGGTCCTCTGCTCCCTCAGGAGACCTCATCCCATGGTCTGACCCAGTGCCCGTTTGGTTTTCCATCCTGCTCAAGACACACTCAAGCTCTGGCCTAAAAAAACCTCAGGATTGCCAGGATCTAAAATATTTCTTTGGGTTTCGTAATCTCTCTGTTCAATGTGGAGTAGAAAGGAAAGAAGACACAGCACGCTGCAAACGTGTTATTAAAATGAACTGTTTATATTATCTCGTTTGAGTCAATACATTATAATGTATTAAAATGGAAAGGTACAAAATTGAAATAAATACTTTCTGATTCATGTATAAATCTTTTGTCAAGATGACATTTTGTTTCTTTTTTTTTCTTTTTTTTTTTCGTCAGTACATGTTTCAATAAAACATTTAAAATGACAAAGTATCGTTTAAAACATGGTTCATGGAAGAAAAAGGTTGAAATCAAACAACTTTTGGCTTGTTTTGGCATGAGATCTTGACACAATCTGGGTTCCCCAAAACCACGTAAATGGTGGTAAAATATAAATGCTCAAACTTATTTAAAAAAATAAACAGGCTTTACAAAACCCTCTGATCCTTGACTTAGCCACTTTTCTGTATAGTCTGCACTTACGATATATACATTCATTATTGTCCAAGGGAAGACAGCCACTGACGTTCATTTAAAGAGCTTGGTGGAGAGGCTTTAACAAACATTTTGCAGCTGAACAACAATTAAACACGGGTAAAGAAACTCCTGACAGTGCAAAAAAACAAAAAAAGGAAAACGGCTCAGAAACCAAAGCGTGCCAATGGGACAAGGAAGAGGCAAGTGCACAAGCCCAGATCTGATGCAAAGCTCCAGGCCAGGTCTAACAAAAACAGCTTTGGCCAGGATGAGCTTCTTCTCCAGAGGGGAACTCAGGCTTGGAGATCAGCCCTGATGACGCCGTTTTGGGCTCCCCTGCAGCTCCCAGGGGTATTGATGATCCCGGGAAAAATCCCCCCTTGGCACACAGGGACCTTCTGCAGACTTCCTTCCTCGCTGGTGGTGAAGCAAGAGCCGAGCTCAGCGGAACATCCTGGAGTAAGCCTGGCCTGGGAGAGGGGGCTGAGGTGGAGATGAGAAGTCACAGAGCGAGAGGGGCAGAGGAGGGGGAAGTGTGAGTGTGGGCTTGGGACCTTGGGGGAGAGGCAGTGGGGAATTCCCTGCTGGGCAGCGGGTTTTATCAGGATCGTGGAGCAGGCTTGGAGCTGTGCTTTAGTCTCAAGTGTGCTTTTCGTCTTTGTCACTGCAGCCAGGGGCTGTCGTGGTCCCTCTAACCTCTACCATGTGCTTATCATTCCAGGCAATGGGCAGGGTCCTGCTGGGGGGCTGGGTGTGGGGGGAAATGGGCTTCCCTGATGGATGATGGCGACTTCTTCCAAATTTGGGCATTCCAGGAACTCTTCAGGATTCGCTCAAAAGGGGACGAGAAACTTTGTTATGTTAAAACAGAATTAAAGTGAATCTTCCTCTGGTTTAACCTTCTCCAGGCTTGGGTTGTTTTGCTGCCAGCCAGTGAAACCACGCCAAGCAAAGGGTGGATTTTCTTTGTTTGCTTGGTTTGAAGGCAGTTTGAAGATTTTGGCACCTCAGAAAGGAGGGGCAGCCCCATCCTCGTTGGGTTGAAGGGCAAGGAGGACTTGAGAAGGTGCTGCCTGTGCTGTTCTTGCTTCTCCACAGTCTGGCAGGGATTAAATCCTCTTGGAAACCTGGCTGTTCCCATCCTGCGAGGAAGGATCTTGTGGCACCAGCTGCTTGCAGTGCCCTGAGTGTTGCTGCAAGCTCCCATGTCAAAGGGAATCCCATTGTCAAAAGAACCCTGTAAAGATGGGATAGATGGTCAAGATTTGGGAAGGAAAATTCTTTCCTCTCCTCCACCTGTGAGTCACAGCTAAAACTTCTTGGGAAGTACCCACTTCAGGCCTTTTCCTGTTGGAAAATATCACATCCGTTGGGAAACGAGTGACGTGATTTGAAGCTCTTGGAGGTCTTCTTTGACATTTTCCTTCAGTTTGTTTTCTTTTCATTTCAGAAAAGCTTTAGTTTCAAAATGCAGGATAATTTATATATTAAATTAAAAAAAAAGAGGATACAAGCAGGGAAAGATCAAAACAACCTCCCTCCACGATGGCCAAACTGTTTTTGTTGGCATATGTGTTGTTTTGCACATTTTTGTTTCATGTTTGCTGTTAGCCTTGAGGTTTCCATGAGGGTTGGAAAAATAAATTTGCAGGAATTCTTAAGGGATGGAACAGTTCTTTCCTATCCAACCCTCCTGTGCAGAAAACGTGATTCACCTTATCTAAAGCTCTCCCCTTCTCTATTTTTGAATTTGGGACTTGGTTTTCAAATGCAAACAAAGCAGAAATTCTCTGAGCGCTGCTTTCCACAGGGAAGGACCCACTCCAAGCTGCTCCAAGAATTTCCATGTGCCAGTGTGGCTGCAAGGAGCTCATCTGTCCTCCTGTTTTCCCTGAACCAAATTCACATGGTGCACCAGAAGGGTCTTTTGTGGGTTCCTTTTCTACCCCTGAGAGGGCATTTTGCTCTTTTTTGATTTATTTTTTACCATTTTGTTCCCTAATCCAATTTTGTTACAGCTTTCGAAAGTCCACCTCAGTGGAGCTCTTGAAGGAAGTAGCAGAAATTCTGAACAGAAATTCCTGCACTTGAACAGAATGGTTTTCACCCTGCTAACCATTCCTTCTGATTAAGATAAAACTTGGGGTAAAATAGCAGTTTTTGGTGACAATGGGGTGGGCTAAGATGGTTGGTGAAGTTTTCCTCTCCAGTACCAATTGCTGGGATTCATGTCCTAAATCTCGTCTGCTGGAGCTCCAAACCCATTGACTGAAGTGTGGACAGTCAAGGAGAGGCTGCCTGAGGGTGCTAAACTCCTGTCAAAGCTGAGAAATCATTTTAAAATGACTTCTCCCTGCACATTCTCTCAAACAGCAACCAGGAGACGTTTCCTGGGCTGCTCCTGCACAGAAAGAACTGGCATCATTGATACAGACAAAATGTGCTCTTGCACCATTCTTCAGGGAGTGGGTTTTTTCAAAGGCTGAGTTTGTGGTGGAAAAGATGGTTAAGGTGGTTGGTGGTGGCTTGGGAGCGTGGGACAAAATCCCTTTGTCCGTGGTTGAGTTGGAAATTTCATGTATTTCAGGAATAAGAGCAGAAATTCCTATATCTGATCTCCAACACATCTCACACCCAGCCTTGCCTGGGGAAAGTCGATAGAAATGCCCCAAATTTTGGCATCAAATGAAAGGAATCAATAAAAATCCTGATTTTTGCCAGCACAGATGGGTCAAGACAGAGTTTGGGAATGCTGATGAGCTGACCCAGACAAGGGTATCACAGCAGCCCTGTGAGGCAGATATTGAACCTGGGAGGGCAAATGGAGTCACACAGAGAAGGAGGAGAGAGAAAGTGTGAGGGAAAACTACAGCAAGGATCCAGGGATCATGGATGACATCTCCAGGGAGGAGAGACGTGTCTGTCTGCTGGAAGGTGGGAGGGACCCCAAAGGAGCTCTTGGGACAACGTTCATCTTCCTGTTTGAAGTCCAATTTTCAGTTCATTAAAGGTCAGAAATGTACACTGGGCATAAGACCAGTGGAAGAGAGAATCCAGAAGATTTGGGAAGTCAAGTATGGAGTGGGAACATACAGAAAAGCACTTCCAAAAGGCTGATTCAAAGGGACATCTGTGGGGTCTTCACAAGCCCACCCCAAAGTGAGCTTTGGGATTATGATGGAAAGACCAAAGGGATTTGCTTTCACAGATTCCAGTGGCTGCCAGGGGAAGCTTCTCATCTCACAAGAAAGACAGAGGAGGAAGGAAAGAAAGGCAGAGAAAGAAGCTGAGAGAGCAAGAGTGAGGAAGATATTTTTTTAAAAAGGAAAGAGGAAGAAAAATAAAAGAAAGAAGTGAAATAGAGAAAAATTAGTGATAAAGGAGAGAGAGAAGGAGGAAGAGAGAATGAGAGAGACAAACAAGAAAGGGGAAGGAAGGAAGGAAGGAAGGGAAAGAAAGAAAAGGATTAAGATAGAGAAAATGAAGAAAACAGTAAAGACAAAGAAAATGAAAGAAAAACCACATAGTTTTCCCTATTTGCAATCTGCAACGGGGGCATTTTCCCTTCCAACATTCTGCAAAGTGCTGTGAGGCAGAGAAAANGGAAGGAAGGAAGGAAGGAAGGAAGGAAGGAAGGAAGGAAGGAATTAAGATAGAGAAAATGAAGAAAACAGTAAAGACAAAGAAAATGAAAGAAAAACCACATAGTTTTCCCTATTTGCAATCTGCAAAGGGGGCATTTTCCCTTCCAACATTCTGCAAAGTGCTGTGAGGCAGAGAAAAAACAGGGAGACTGTCCCATGCAGAAGGTTTTGGGAGATAGCACCTGGAACAAGGTTTGCTACAATAAGTTGGTTATTCTTTATTGCGTTGGAAATAAAACAGTCATGGAAAGTCCTGCATAAATCCACAGCCGTGGCCTGCAAAATCCCCACCTCACCTTGACTTTGCTGAATATTTTCAGGGTTTTGGGCTTGAGAGTTTTTGTTGTTGGTTTTTGAGTGGGTTTTTTTGTTTTTTTTTTTGTTTGTTTTTGTTTTTTTTTTTAAATTTGGTTTCAAGGATGGAAATTAGAGCTGGTCATGGCATTTGTTCTCCTGAGGGCAGGAAGGGGAAAGTCTGTCTGTACAGAGAGATTCTTCTGATGTGTTTTTAGTGAGGGTGAGCAGAGCATTGTGCCTAGCCTGTAATCCAGGGTAATATTATATAGAAGGATTTTTATCTTATCCCAGAACCCGTTCCCGTTGAGCAAACCAAAGCTTGGTGGACAACTGGAAGATGAACAGCTTTAGGAGAGCAGTGCCATGAGTTACTTCTGTGGGATTCTGGTAATTGATGTCAGGTCTATGGTCAATTAATGAAATGGGAACATTTTCATGCTGGTCTTGGGACAGGGAAAGGGGATGGAGACTGTTGGGAACAGACTCTGCAGGAGGCTGCTCTAAAAGCCAGCTCCTCTTGATGTCTGTGGGGCCACGAAGAGGCAGATGGGCCAAGGGGACACTACAGGTCCATAAATCCAGATGGCACCTCTCAAAGAATGAACTTTTTCCCTAGCAGGGCACAGCTCCTTCTCCCAGATGTGCTGGAGACACAGAAGGCCAGCTCTGAAGAAAGAAAGCTGACGGGGAAAGCTCTCGTAGGGGATTGAGTGCTGATGTTCTCCATCTGAGAGGTCTGGAGCAGCTGAGCTCGCAGCCTTTGAAAGCAAAGCTTGATTTCCAGCATCAGCTTTTCTATAGAAAGACCAGGTTGGGATCAACTGAATTGCTTTTTGGGGAGAAAGATCCACAGGGCAGCACGCCACGAAACATCAGCCAGGAGATCTCCTCCTCTCTCCAGAGAGCCAGTGCTGAGGCATTTCCACCCTTTGACTGCAGTGACTCTGGACCTGGAACAAAGGAAGAACAAAGCTTACCAAGCTGGGGAGATGAGCGCCACGAGCAGCTTTACAGAGATGCAGCCAATCCTGCAACAAATCACAGGATTTGCAGTCAGCAGCAAGGCCAAAAGCCGGCATCCATCGAGCTGCAGGATTTGGCCACGGGACAGTGCCTATATCTGCATGCCAAGCAAGGATTCCTGCCAGTGCCTAGTGTCAGGCTGTTTTATTTCTGTCCGGATTAAAACCAATTAGAACATCAAGCAGCAAAATCAGAGTGCAGCTGTCATTTGAAAGATGTGGTGGAGATCAGGGAAGACTGGAAGTTAATTGGTCAGTGACTGGAAGGAAGGTAAGCAAAGAGAGAGAGGTGTGGAGTTGTTCTATTTCTGGAGCTGAGAAGGAAAGATTTGTTCCCTATCCTCCTGTGTGAAAAGAATATTGAAAAAGCTTTCAGGAAGGAAAAAGCTGATGGAAGCAAACTGGAAAAGTTTAGGTTACTTGGACCATTTGTGGTGTGAGCACAGAAGAGAGGGACTTCCCAGAAAAGGAAAATTAAATGAATCAATCTGTCCTCTTGGGTCTCAGCACGGGTTTAGCTGGGATTTGTGCAGGTTATACCTTTGCCAAGTCCCCCCAAGGGTGTGATCCACACCTCCTGCACCAGACTGTTGCATAGAGTGGCCGTGAGCTGGCGGGGTCACCCCAGAGGTGGCTGCAGGTCTCTAACAGTGCTCTGCCACTTTACAGATCGTGTTATGCTGGAAAAGCCCTTGGAGACCCTCTGGGAGGAAAGACTTGAAGAAGTTGGATAGCTCCATATAGTCAAGTCTAGCTTTCTTATTTTTGGGAAAGGCCACCGGAGATTTTTCAGGCATTGAGAGACCAAAACCTGTGTGTTTTCATTGCCCAGCGCAGGGAGAGCAGTTGCACCAGCCATTAACGGTCAAGAAAACCAGCAAATTTTGTTGGTTCCTGCTGGAGGCTTGGCAATGTCCCTGTTGTGGTGGTTCAGCAGTAGCAAAGCTTGGAGAGAAGTGGGAAGAGGTGTGGTGGGGGCAGGAGGTGTGAAAACAAACCATGGTGGTCGTGTGAAATGTGAAAACTTTGCCTGCGTGGTCGCCTCTTGGACGTTTGGTCCTAACTGTCCCATATCCATCAGCTCTGCAGGATGCAGAGCCAGCTCCTCTGGAACGTGGAATTTGTGCTTCTGGAAGGGAACATGGAGCTCATTGTGAGTGTTGGAGGCTCGTTGCGTTTCTCGTGGTGGCAAGGGCTGGCCGTCCACACTCAGCTGGGACCCTGTGACTTTCAGCAGTGTGGAACGGCCGCCACAAAAGCCAAATTCATCCATCAGGGAGCTGGGAGAAAGCCCAGGGGGTGCCTGCTGCGATCCTGATAAAACACGTGCTGCCGAGAGGAAAAACCCAGCCTTTGTTGGTTAAGGATGGACCAAATCCTGCCCTCAAACCGCGGTCAGAGACCGCCGGGCCCGGCGCTGGCGTCCCACTGGAGCCACACCCTCGGATCCTCCTGGTCCTGGTGGCACCCACAGCCCGGCCTGGAGCGTCTCCCCGCCGTAGGATCCCAAGGGAAAGTCAAACCTGGACTTCACAGCAAATCAAAGGGAACGCAACTGAACCGCGGAGCGCGATGCGAAAACACCGTTTTGGCCGGACGGAACGCAGTTTCCACAACCTGGTTTTAAGGAACAGTATCACACAGAGATAGATACACTATGCTAGGTCTGGAGGAAAGAAAAGAAACCCATATGCTAAATAAACTAAGACATACAGTATTAGGGGATATTCTGATCAACAAACCAATCACCATTAGAATCAAAAAGTAAACCAGCCTTTCACTTAGGACCCTAACAACATTTCTCAATGCACTAAGTACATTTTAAACCATGCAAGTTTACACAAACATCTTAACTAGGTTTTTTTTTTTTTTTTACTTTTTAAAACACCAACATTATGCATTTCTTTGTTAATTATATTGGTTAAAGTTGCAGCCGTTCACTGCCAAATATCAGATACATCATATACATATTTTTATACAGAATCTGGACAACACAACATTACACAGCCTAAATAGAGAAAAAAAGATTATTTGTTCCTTTGTTTGTTTGTTTTTTTTTCAGTTTTGTAAAAAATGTGAAATGGTGATAGGAAGGAGGGAGAAGGCGTGGGAAATCTTCTACCAAATTAAAGGATTATATCAAAATAATTCCCAAATCACAGTACAACAAGGAAAAAAAATGGTTCGAACTCAGCTCCACATTTAAGATTCTCTTAGCTAAGAAACAAGACTTTACACACAGAATGTACCAGTATTTAAAAATAGAAAGAATTGCAACACCATGCTGTGATTCCAAATACACCTTAGTTCAAAAAAAAAACCCAAAAACCGTTCAAAAGGGGGAAGGTAAGAAAAAAAAGAGAAAAAAATTAATTGGTAAACTCAGTGATTGCAAAGTTATCCCGTTGGTTTGGATTTCCTACCTACTTGCGATGCATTGCCGCGGGACGGAGCCACCGCGGCCGGAGCAACGCCAGGATAAAGGAATGACTCGGGAATCTGGGTTCTGTTGGGGCAGCTGGAACTCGGAACGGGATCTGAAAACCATCCCCATGGTTTAGGGGGAGTGGGGGGGTGTCTTTGCTTTTCCTTCTGCTCGGCTCTGAAGGAGAGCGGGGCGGGCACCCGCGAGGCTCCCCCTGCCCATCCGCACGGAGCAAGGCGTATGTGTTGGATTGGACGGAAAGGAAACCTGGAAATCAACCATGGAGGATGCTGTGGCTGGCATGGCAAGTATACAAAAATGCTAAAATTTCAGATATAATCAAAGATACAAAAATCAGTTCTGACAAGAGGTTTTGTTTTTTTTTTTTTTTGTTTTTTTTTTTTTAATAGCAACCATTACAGTGCAAGGTTTTAAAAGTTATTATTACAGTAAAAGGTGTGTATCTGGTTTTACAGTAACTGTAGCACTGATTTTTGTTATGTATAGTAGGTCCCTGATGTAAAGTGTATGCACCAGTTTGAGAGAAAACCCCGCACAATAACGGCTCTTTAGCTTCAAATACATTTTTCTTTTTTTGTTTTAAACAGATACAAAATAACACATCAAGTTCACGATTTCACAAGCACGGACTTTTGCCTTAATAAAAAGCATGAAAACTTGGTTGAAACCCCGACATTGAAAGAAATGTAAAAACCGTTGGATGAGGGACGCGAGTGTGTGTTTGAGTCACGGCTTTCTGCCACCCCACCGAGCTCCTGGATGAGTCTGTGCTGTCCAAACTGCTGCTTTGTGCTCACACACCAGGTTTTTGTGGGTTTTTTTTGGCCAGGCAAAGTGGTGTTCAGCTTCCCGCAGCTGGGATTTGAGTTTGTGCATTTAACCCTATCAACGATCTATTTTTTTTTGGGGTGGGTGAATTCTCAAAAAGAAGGATCACCCACAGAGGGTGTGTGACTCCAAGCCACAAGGTTCATTTGGAAGGGGCCCTTAAATGATCAGGATGAGATGCAAATGGCTGCAGCCCTGCAATAATCCTTGGAAATTGGTTGGAAAAGACCTCTACAATCATCAGGTCCAACCATAAGCCCAGCACCATGTTCACCATGAAACCATGTCCTCAAGTGCCACACCCACTTTGGTCTCACTGCACCCAGCTTTGACTTTTCTGAGTTAAAGAATCTTTAGAATCATAGAATCTCAGAAAATCCCATGTTGGGAGGGATCATCAAAGTCCAGCTCCTGGCCCTGCACAGGACAGTTCCAAGAATCCCACCCTGTGCCTGAAGCATCCAGGTAACTCACTAATTTAGTCAAACGCATTGATTTTATTTCACAACCAGCCTGGCTTTTCTGAAAGCAAGTAAACAGTAATCAGAAAATAGCCAGGAAAATCTGATTCTGCAGTTTAAATCCCAGCTCCAAGGAGAGGCATCCAGCTGACTTCATAACCCCCAAAAACACAGGCTTCCAACAGAAATGTTCCTGTCCCTCAACAGTTTCTGGGATTTATTTAGTGCTTGATTTTGCAATTTCTACCTTCTCAAGTTGCCTTTACTCAGGTAAATAATATGTTTTTTGTCTGAGTTCAAGTTATTGACCCAGAAAAGTGGTGTGGAATTCCTCTCCAAAGGTGCACATGTCCTTCCACTGATGGTGGAGGAAGCAGATGCAAAGAATTCAGGCCAGACTCTTGACGGAAGAGAGAGTTAAGTGGGATTAATCCCTCTTTTGACTTCTCTCCCTGCTCCAAATGGGTGGGCAAGTAAATACGCAGCACTCAGGTGGGAAAGGCTGCAGAATTACTTAAAAGGAAGTTCTTATACAAAAAAATACCAAACATATTTTGAAAATTGCATCTGCAATCCTTAGCAAAATGCAGTCCCAACCAGAGGCTGGAGGAGGTTTGATGAACATTGTGAGCTCAGAGGAGATGAGGAAAAATGTTTTATCAAAGTTCTTCCATCTCTGCCTCCCTTTAGATTTTATTCTGGACTCTTGAGGGACTTTTGGAAGCAGCAGGAGTCCAACACAGGAGTGGGATGCCCTTGGTTGTGTCAGCCACCATGGTTTGGTTCTGTCAGACAGCACATCCTCCCAGCAGATTTCTGCACTCAGCTCCTCCACTGCCCCTCAGCTCCTCCTTGCCAATTCTGTCCATGCAGGAATCCCTCCTTTCCCACAGCACACCTGCACCTTGTCCTGAGGAGCTTTTCCCCATGGCAAACCTGCCCCTGCACCTGGGTTAATGCCTTTTTAAACACTTCCTGCTTTTTGGCTCTGCTGGTGGGATCTACCCAGCACCAGGGGAGCTTGTAGCAGTCTGGCTCATGGAAAAGTGAAAAGCTTGACAAAGCCCCTGGTCAGGAAGAATTAATCTCTTTAAAGAGGAAAGGATCAAGGATTAGACACATTCCCATCACAAGTGCTCCTCTAGCCTAGGCTTTAATTAACAAGGAATGCCTTGTTAAAGCATTCCTCTGAGCAATCCGTGAGCCAGTGGAAGAGCAATCCAAGCATGGAGGCCTGTGTCAAGCCAAGAATCCGAGCAATCCGTGATGTTGTGTGATGCCCCACTGCAGGATGGGGTTTCTTTATGATCATTTTTCTAAAGCAAAAATCCCTTTTAGAGACTAATCCAACAAAAAAACACTACAACCCTTGTCAAAGTAAAAGCACTGCTCCTCCCAAACTTTGAGCAACAAGGCAGCGAAGCACAGGCCTAACTACCAAAGGCTGAAAAGTCAGGAATTCCATGAAAACTTTATGGCCGCTCCAGAAAATACTTGGACAATTAAAGCACAAGCTTTCAAGCTGGAAAAGAAGTGATGGAAATGGGATAAGCCAAGTTGCTTCTATCAAACTACGTCAAGGTTTGGGATCTGAGGCTGTGAGGCTTTTTGAGATGGGTAAGGCTTTGTTACTCCAGGAAACAATGAAGATCTCCGCTTTTTACAGTGATTTCGCCTCTTGGTGTTAGTGTCTGAACTTCTCTGATGAATTGCAGATGGAAGAAGGACAGCAGGAATATTGCCTCATTCCTGCACAAAGGAATTTGCTGCATGAGTAGTGAAAATGGCCTGTGATCTCTACATTGTGTTAGAGGATCACCCCTGGGCTCCTTCTGTAGTCAGCGGAAGGAAATTGGCATTTCCAGAGCCTGATTGATCTCTCCTGCTTTAGATATCCCTGCTAGGAGGGGTGAGTGTTCTTCTCCAAGGATCAAAGACAAAGTTGAGCAGCACTAGTTTGAGTTTGGGGAGTTAACTTTGAGTTATCTAAGTCAGGCAAAGTGAATTTTTACCAGCAATGTTCAGTCTGAAACGTTTGTGGAGGTTTGGATTTTTAAAAGTACAGACACATTTCAGTGCTGGCTTATTCCATCCTGAATTTATTAGTCCATGTTGGAGCAAGAGCCATCTTAAATTTTTTGTTCTTTCATTTCATGCCAAGACAACACAGCTGCTTTTTCCCCAGTGCTGGCAGCACAGTTCCTCTCATTCTGGAATGGTTTTCCCACTTGGGTCTCCCATGTGCAGCCCTGGCCAGTGGCTTTGGGAACTGAACACCTCTTGTTCTTTGAGTCATGCAATGATTGCTGGAGCATCCCACAGAGTCCAGATTCCAGAGAGATGTTCCCAAGGAAATCAGCAGGCTCTGTGCTTTTTTGGAACATGGGGAATGTCTCAGTACTGGCACATTGGCAATTAATCCTCTAAAATCTCTTTGGAAGGTGGAAACAAATGATGCCTCTTGTTCTGCCAGAGAAAAGATGTCAGCTTTGTGCAAGAGGTGTGGGTACACTGAAGGATTCCTTCTTCAAAAATGAGGTGCCAGATATTTAAGTTCAAGCCCCTGAATTGTTTTTAGATGTTGCAATTAAAATCTAGAAGAGGAGCTGCTGGACCTTACAGCGTCCCTTTGGAGGGGCTTGGTGAGCTGATCTTGGTTGCTCAAGTTTATCTGAATTCCCCAAATGAGCAAAATTGGCTGTGGCTTTTATAGGACCAAGAAGACCAAGACTGAAAGGAGCTCAAGATTCTCAGCAGGTAGCACTTCTCTACTGAAACCCTGAGCTGAGGAAGAAGGTGAAAATGAGGTTATTTGGGATGAAAATGAGGTTTTTTATATAGCCAGAAAAACTCTTTGGGGTGAAAATGAGATTGTTTGGAAGAGCTGCTCTATAAATACAGTGTTAAGTGGCCATTAAGGTTCCAATGAGGTCTTTTACAAAAAATCAAACTTTTAAACATTATCAACTTGAGTCACGGTGTTGAAATCGAGAAGTTCTTCTCCTCCCATAAAGACTGGAAGGAACAGGAGATCACCTTGACAGGTGAGCAGCCTGCAGGGCACACTTTAAAAATTGATTTGATCTTGGGACACTGGGAGCCTCATTATCTGAACAAACAGAGATTGATGCCTGTGTTTGAGTTGTTCCTCGGACTCCTTCTAAAGCCAAGACAGACGCAGACGTTTCTAGGTCATGATTCACCTGACAGAGCGCGGGCAGCTGCTTTGCAATGACAGGAATTGCATCCAAGAAAGGCACATTCCTTCCTAAATGTGGCACCCATTCATTAGTCCACACAAGTGGGACAACCACGCTGAAAGTGTCTAAAATAGGGTGAGTCAAATTTCACCTTCATTGAAAAGTTATCCATTTTTTTTGCCTCCCAAAGCAGCCAAGATGTCATGGAGCAAACACAAATCTCAAGGACCAATCCTATTTCTAGAGGGACAGTCAGAGACCTTAAAAAACTTGAGAGATTCCTCCTGCAGCTCTGTGGGAGACCTTTTCTGCATAAAGAGCAAGGGGAAGAAATAAAATTGCCCTGGAAGAATGACAGGGAATCATTATCTTGCCTCACACACCCATCTAAGGTGTACAGGGGTGACAAATTGTCTCGGGAATGTGGATGAAAGATCTCTTAATAAAGAACAGAAAACAAACAATGTGCTAAAATCTGATGTTGTTGCTGCTAAGAGAAATTTTCAAAGGAAAAAACAGCTGGGTGTTCTCACAGTGTTCTTGGTTTCTACAAAAGCAACGATCCATAAATCCTGCCATGAAAACCAGGCCTGGACACACCTGGGGAAGGACATCTGGCTGCAGGTTTAAGGGATTTATCTTCTGGGACTCCTCAAGTAGCTAAATCAATGATAAATGTAGCCATGGGATGTGAAAACAACCAGATTTCAATAATTGTTTAAATATTTCCACACTGTACCAAGTGAGAAATGAGCACAGAGTAGTTTCTTTAAATACCTGGTATAGTTTTTAATATCAGATTTATTCCAGCTCTTTTTGTTTTATGCAAACCAGGTGCTTCTTTTCCAGAGAAAGGAACTGAGCTGCTCAAATTAAGATTTACAGGTGATCTCTGCTGTTTGAATTACCAAAATTTGGCTGGTGTTGATGGAGGTTGCTCTTGTCATAAGAAGGTGCAAATACATTCTTTTTTTCTGATAAAATGTGACATTTTTATAGAAAAAAACCCCAATATTGTAAAAGCATCTGATGCACTGAACACAGGACGTGATGGAGGCAGCACAGTAGTGATCCAGAGAGTTGTGCAGCCAAATCTGATTTGCCAAATCTGTGGACTTTTAACCCAATCTGAAGCTGCAAACATTTCCCCAGGCCTCACTTGATGCAAATTCCTTCAGTGCTCTTGGCTGTGAGTTTTAAGAAAGCCCCGAGGCTGAGTTCTTAGAGTGAGCATCAAAGCTGGGGAAGGATTTGGGGAAGAAAACAAAGAATTACATTTTAAATCAGTCTTGGACTGGGGGGGAAGCCAGAAAAAAATATAGCCAGAAAAACTCCCCCTAGCCTGAAAAATGAGGGATTATTACAGGAAAATGCAGCCAGCTCTGAAGGTGCTGAATTCTGCACGAATATCTCACTTACCAAGGGGAAATGCACATAAAGACAGCAAAATTAAAACTCAGGCAGCAATGTGGAGTGGTTATTTTTTTAAAAAAAGCAAATGTAACAAGGCCATATGCCGTCCTTGAGGCTCTGCTGGCAGCATAACAAAGGGAAGGCATGGACCAAAAAAATTCTGGGCTCTTCCTGGAACATTCCGATCCCCTCAGCTCCCACAGAAAGCAGGGATGGTATTTTGGGACTTAATGAGAAACCTTTGGCACGTTGCAATGCTGAAGCCTCTTGCTTTGGCGTGGGATAAGAGGAGGGTGCAAGTCAGAAGGATGAAATGGGCCACAGAAGTTTGGTAACAAAGGAATGACAACACTGGGATAAAATCCATTTTTAGACATTTCCAAGCATTTTCCAGTCACGTTTTGGGAGCTGTCATAGTCTGAGGTAATACAAGAGGCAAAGGTTTGAAGGGGGAGGTATTTTAATAATAAAATATATATTTCTTGTAAAAGATACGACCTCTCCCCCAAACCTTGGCTCTTCCCTGTTGAGCAGGGATTTGTTTTCAGGTTCAGTCTGATGTCACCTCCTCCTGACTTTTGCACTGCTGCTTGAACCAAAAGCTGATAAGGTTTGTGGTGATTTTATCCAGAATAAATAAAAAACCCCACTGTGACTGTGACAGTGGTTCTTGAGGACTGTGAGTGTCCCTGAGCCTCCACAAAAGGTTGCCCACAGCCAGAGAGACCTGCTAAAGACAGACTTGTCTGCAGACCTGCAACTCAATCCTCACCTGGGGGAATCTCTGGGTCAATATTCACTGACTGCAGCCAAAACTGTGCCAAGAACTGAGAAACTTTTAACAACTGAGTGCCAGATCCTGCTCTGTGTGATTTGTTAGTGTGAGGAGACAAGGAATGCAACAGGAATGGGAGAATAATCTCTGTGTCTTACTAAGTTTAGAGTTCTTGCCTCTTCAAAGCATATCCAAAATGTGACTCAGCCCCTCATCCTGCACCTCAGGGATGGTGATGAAGACACCCCAAGCAGTTCCACCAGGGAAGGGGTTTGGTTGCTCATCCTGAACTTGGCTGGGCGGTGAAAGGCTCATCTGGTGCTCAGGAAGAGCTGTACCAAATTCCCTGCCAGGTGATGTCATTGGTGCTGAGCTCATGATCCAAAGAGGGCCTGGCACCAGGGAGAGCTGAGTGTCCTCACAGCCAAAGCCATTAACACCTCACAGAAGCAGCTCAGGGTGCATATTCCAGACTGGAGCCAGCCTTGGAGATGGGACAGGCCCCCTGAGGAGGAGGAGGAGGAGGAGGAGAAGGAGGATCATCCTTCCTGCTTCTCCCAGCCTCACACCTCCTCCTGGCATTCCTAGTCCAGGTCAGGCAGGACTGAGTGCTGATGGTGTGACTGCTTTGGTGAGCGCAGCTCTTCTCAGGCTCAAGAGGATCCATCACTTGTTTGAACAATTATTTTTTTTCCTGACAGGAAAACGGACATAATTCATCAGGCATTTTGTCCTCAGCCTCCTTTGCTGAACATTTCAGAGGAGAATTTCAGTGGGTTAAAATTGCAGCACTTTTTCCATATATTTCAAGCTCTGGCATCTTTTGTAGGATCTTCTGCTGGTGCACTGGTCTGTCCTTCCTCAGGTGAGCCTGGGCACGTCCTGATGCCCAACCCTACAGCCAGGAAGGGACCCTCAAACCATGGTTTCACCCTCATGCCTTGGACAAAACTTTGTTTCTTGACCCGAGCTGAGGAGTGAGTGAGCCAAATCCGACTCTGTGCAGGGCCTTGTGCCTCCAAACCTCAGGAATAACAGAGAGAAAATAAATCCAAGTCCTGCAGCCTCTGTCACTGCCCTAAAGGATCTCAGGAAACCCTTGATCCAAACCAAATGGGTCTTGGTTTCTGTAAAAGCTCCATGGTCAGATTTTGGTCAGCGTTTTACCCAAACCTTCTCTGTAGTAGGTGAGACAGCAGAAGAGATTCCCAGTGCTGTTATATCCACTTGCTGTATCCCATCTGTCATGCAACAGGCAGCTCTTGCTCCAACAGCACACCCTGCTAACTGATGGATGCTCTGCTCCAGGCCAGGATAAAAGCTGGGTCAGTTCCAGGGGAGCTGGTAAAGCTTTCCCACGTTTAGCAAGGTGGAATAAGAGGAGAATTTTGCTCAGGAGCCAGGAGCCGAAACAAAAGGGATCTTTATAGAAGTGAACAGTCCTGAGACATGGAAAGGAGCAGGTAGCCCAGCAATGAGCATGAAACTCCTCCACAGAGATGGAAGAGACGCAGGAAGATTCTCAACAAAGCAAAGCTGATGCTCCAGAAGGACTCAAAACCTCAGAGGTGGCATTGGGAAATCATTGCAATGTGACCACAGTAAAAAACCAACCAGATGTGACAAGGAAATGCTTCCTTGACCAAAACCAAAGGCATCCTGTTGGAACCAGTGGAAATAACTGTGGGAGTAAGGGAAGAAAACCTGAGCTCCCTTCAAAGAGAGGAACAAGCAGAAATGCTGGAGACTCCCCCAGTTCATCAAACCACCACCAGCCCTCTGAGCACCTGAGGACATCCTTAATGCTGCTTCAGACATGGAATTCACCCAGCACCTGCAGCTCTGGGAGGCACAGAGAGGATCCACCAGGAACCTCGTTAACATTAATCCCATTAATTGTGACCCAATCAGATCCACCAGTGATTCCATGACCTGGTCCTTTTCCCAGACAACATTTCACTGCAGATGAGAGAAAAGCCAGGCTGTCTCTTCCATTTGCTGGACAGATTCTTTGCCACTCTGTTAAAAGGAGACCTTTTTGACTTCACAGCAGGGGTTGACGACAATAACCACAAAGTGCAAAATCCAACCCTATTTCTGAAGCAAATAAAGAACAAACAAGGCCAGGAATTCCCTGTGATTTCTCAGCAGAAATGAAACAGCTGCATCTCTCCCTTCTGCCTAATGCAAGATGAAAAATGAACAGATTGAAAGGATTGTGTATTTCATGTCAAAATTGGGGGATTATAATTGACAAAGACTGAACTGCCATAATGGACCTTCCATCAAATTATAGCAGTTTAACAATAAATTGTGCTTTTTGGTATCTCAAGCTCCTCTCAAACTTCAGAAAGTCTCATTATCTCAAAATAAACCTTTCAAAAAGCTCAGTAGGATGACAAAATGCCCAAATTCAAACACACACTTTGGAAGCATACTCTTCATATAGATAGTTTCCTCATTGTTAGATTATTTCTTTTTCCAATTCAACTCCAACCTGTAATTCCACCTGCTACACAACTTCATGAACACATCTGTATTTCATTCCAGATAGACAAAATACTACACCATAAAAATAGAAATAGGTGGGAACAGGCAACAAAAATAATCAAACCAAACCAAAGAACAAGCCAGATTTGTACAGACACCAGATCAGAATGAGGAAAGAAAAAAATGCTGTTTGTACTGAACAATTGTGCCAGTTTTAGAGAGAAGACTCTAAAGAAGGGGTCTTGAGAAACCCAGTCTAAATCTGTGTTTTGCAGTCCTGTCTTGTGCTTTAAGTGAAACCCAACAGCATTTTCTCCACAGAGGTTTCTACATCTTTGGGTTTCATTTCCTGCTTCTTTATTTATTTCTTTTTCCTTTCTAACTTTTTAAAAATTGTTTTTAAAACATTTTTATTTCCTAATGGAACTACTGGATTCATGTTCAGTAATAATTCTTCTCCTTGCTCTTAAAAAAACATGTCATACTCCATTTCTGGTCACTAAGCTTTTGTTTGCTTTGACAAAGCAGTGGTGGAAAACGTTACATTCCCCACAGTCAGGTGGAAAGGGAGAGTATTCCCCTCATTTTACTCCCAGTAAAGAGATATCCCTGTAAATATTTCCTAACCAAGCTAAAAATCCCAATATTTGGGGCTTGGTGCTTTTTAAATTTTTTTTCCTTTTTTTTTTTCTTCCTAATTCCAGCCTATGGGAGCAGTGGGGGCACTGAGAAGGATTGCCCTGGACAGATTTAGGCTTTGTGTCCTCACATTTCTGGCAGGAGGATCAAGCTGAGAGGCTCCAGGGAACAAACAACTGAGAGATCCCATCCACCTCAACAGCCCCCTCTGATTCTCCTCCCCACACTGCAGGGCTCAGCCAGAATTTTGGTGCCAGATGTTGGTCATTGTGGTGCTCCTGGCTTGTCACAGGGCCCAAGGATATTTTCCACCAGATGAGCAAAAAAAGGCTTCCTCACTTTGCCAGGAGCTCCCACATTCCTCACCCCTCCCATCGCCAGGGCACAAGGAAATGTGAGGCTCAGAACGATGAAAGTGACCCAAAAAACTTTGGGCTTTTGACTTGCCAGGGTATTTGTGCTCTGATCATGGGAGTTTGGCTTCAGCCCACCAAGGTGGGCCTCAAATCCTCAGTTCCAGCCATACTGAAGGAGATGTGCCTTAGCCAAGGGATTTGGTGATTTTTTTGGTGGTTTGTCCTGGGGAACTCTTTGCCTCTCTCCACTCCCACAGAAAGGATTAGTGACTCTGGGTCAGTGGCTGCCATTGGATGGACAAGTCTTTAATGAACGTGGTGCCATGGCTCAGGGAAGTGCCACGTTCCAATTATTTCAAAGAATGGACCCTCCTCTTCACCCAAAGGGAAAGAGATAAACATATTTTTCCTCCATCAGTCCTAAAATCCCCTGCTTTTGTCTACTACCTCTCTGCCTCCTGCCAAATTCAGTGTTGAGATCAGACAAAACAAAATTGAAAGATCAGGACTGCAAACAATTTTCTTTCAATTTTGCTGGTTGATTCCAGTGACAAACAGGCTGTATTTGGGGAAAAAAAAGAAAAAAAGCAAATTCGTGTTTGACAATTCTGGTGTCTATCTCACATCTCAAAAAACATCACTTCAATGGAAGAGGAACAGAAATAATAACCATTCACTCATGAACACAATATCGATTCCAGTGTACAGGAAAATAGGATCCAGACAGGATTTTACAACTAAGAAGGAAACATTACAATAAAGATTATGACATTTTATGAATATTCGTGTTATAGCTTTGAGCTTTATTGCAAAGCAAAAAATATATATTTGTATATATATATATATATTTTTATCTACATATCACCTCTGACATTGTATACAACACTAAATCACGAGAAATCAAAGAAATCATAGTGAGGTAGATACAAAACAAAGGGATGTTGAAGAATCCAGCTGCTAAATTTGGCTTAACGCAACTGCCATTAACATCTGTATATCCACCACAGCAGTGAGCTTTGATTCACAGCTTGATCAATGGAATCCTACTAACATTGATATTGATATTAGAGCCCATTTAGGAACGATGACATCTGGGGGATGGGGAGGGAAATAAATCAGAAGCGTTTCCTACAAACCAGTCGTCTCTGAGGGGAAAATTTTCCATTGATTTTTTTCATGACTTTTAATGTTGATAAAACAGCTCTGAGAGACAGCCTGTGATCATGGGGTACTGGTAGTGCCTGAGGGCGAAGAGGGGGGACTCTCCAGCAGGGGAATCTACTGGGATTGAACACAAGCACAAGCAAAATAAACCATCCTCCCTTCCTTTTAGGTGGCTGAGAGGAAGCAGCACACCCCGGGAATGCTGGAGGCTGCATCCTCAAACCTGTGCTCGGGAATATCAGCTCAGACTTGCCAGTGATGGCCAACCAAGCAAGGCTTCAGCAGAAGGGCAGCCCCTGGATGGATCCTGCTGCTCTCTCCAGGCAGCAGCAGATACGTGGCAAGAAAATTGGTACCGACTGAAGGGACCGGCGCTGGTGGGACCGGTGCTGGCACCTGGTGGGGTCTGGCTGCTGGCCCTGCATTCCCACAAGGAGGTTTCTTAAGGCACCTGGATGACTGGGGCTCTGTGGGTAATTCTCAGCACAATATCCCGGGGTGGATTTGGGACAGCCTTGGGCTTTTAAATTTAGTCTGATAACTCAGGAGAACACGCACCTGGTGCTTCCTTCCATGGGTGGAAAGGTGGATGTGAGAAGATGTGGGTTTAATGTTAGCCAGGGAGAACCAGGCTGGATCCAGGAAAACATTTCCAATGTGCCTCCAGCACAGGGATGGTTGGCAAAAGTTCTTTATCCACCACCTTCCTCCATGAGGTGACATGAGCAGCAAAGGATGGATGTGGCACCCTCATGTCATTCAGGAGCCGTGAATTATCGGTGCTGTGAGGAGATCTCAGTGCTTTGTGTCTAACACAGACAAAAACAAGTTGGATTTTCCAGACTAGGAAGCCCCTTTGCTGCTGCTCAAACATCTGCTAATCTTCCTGCAAAGACAGGAAGCAACACCCTTGGAAGAAGCACGATTCCCCGGCTCTCCTGCAAACAGTGGCAACGAGAGCTTGAGTCTGTCACTTACAATGTCATGGCTGGATTAGAGAAAATGAGAATTGACCAGAACAAATCGGGAATGAGCAGGAGGGGAAGCCAGTGTGACTGTTAGCAGCTCGCTGTGTGAATTGAACAAGTCACTGCTGGAGAATGACCTTATCCTTTAGGAAAACACACAGAAGGTTATTGCTTGTGCATTCATTTCCAAGAGGTTTTTTTTTGGGAACCCCTACAGCGACCAGAAGACGGTCACAGGAAGCGTGTAGCACTTCAGGAAATCAAATTCTCCCATTTCTTGAGTAGATCCCACACTGAATTGCAGCCTGATACTTTTATTCTTTCAAGAGGAATGCCTGATGTGGATGTGCCACTTTGGCAGGGGCTGCAGAGCCAAATTCCTGACTCCAGAGCGATGCTGAAGGAGATAATTTTGAATGCTCATTAGCAGAGTACACAATTCTC